>RCUC01137000.1:0-10772 GCA_003697995.1 Taxidea taxus jeffersonii
TTTTTTTTTTTTTGACACTGAAAAGAATCCAGAAAAGTTATAAGGTTTAAACACACTTGTCTCTTCACTGCAGCTCGTTAAATGTGTGATGGCTATGGATTGCCCTTTAAACTAAAAACAAAAGAAAACATGAAGGAGAGAGGCATACTTGGTTATATATTGCACAATTCTTGGGCGAACCTGAAAGATCTTGTCTGAGAGGAAGAAAAGAAACGTGGAAACAAAGTAATGCAAAGATCACAGAATTTGAAATGTTCCAGAGTTTTCTTAACCACCTACGCTGAAGCTGGCTGGGGTCTAGCATCGCCACTAATACGTGCTTCCACAGGTTATTATTTTTACAGTTAAGTGTAGAATCCCTGGGTAAAATGTATTAGGGAGTCTCTAGTTAGCCCTTGTCTTGGGTAAAGTATTATTGGTGCTTATGTTACGTACCTTCCTCGGAGGCTGGAACCTAGCACCCAAGTGCTGATTTTACTTTAGATCTCAAGTTTCTTCTTTCATTCTGACAAGGCAGATGTACTTTGGCTCACCAAAGCCAATTCTCTCTTAGGTGTTTTCTGCCGTGAATGGGTAACCCTGTTATATATACACACGACCATTATACTCTTCTCCAGTGGAAGAATTCATTCTATTTTAGCAGTAGAAAAAGTCGTCTATGGACAAGATAGAAGAAAACTGATGCCATCAACAATCAGTGATACAAGAGAAGTGGACATTTCTATTTTGAAATAGTCATATTTGTTCATTTTTTGTTGTCTACAGAAGCAGCTGTTAGAAGA
Organism: Taxidea taxus jeffersonii; assembly: GCA_003697995.1. NCBI lineage: Eukaryota > Metazoa > Chordata > Mammalia > Carnivora > Mustelidae > Taxidea > Taxidea taxus. The sequence goes on from RCUC01137000.1 coordinate 783, forward strand.
AAAAGTGTATCTGTTGATCCTAAGAGAGTACTAAATTTTCTAACTTAAACTTTTTTGTTCCCTGAGATAAATGTGTTTTACAAGTTCTTTTCCTAGAAAACCCATCATATGATCCATTAAGATTCTCTGATAAAGTTATAGTAATCATTTACTTGTTTTTAAAAAGTAACAAAAACACAGTACGTCTAATGATTAATCATCCAATTTATTTGCAAATTTCATCTATAAAACCTTCGTGAAGACTTTTAAAATATGAAATGCACCATTATATAAACTGAATTTAGAAAGTCAGTGATAAATATGAGTTTCCCTCAGGATGGTAGTTGCCAGTGGAAGACTTAAATCCCTTTAGTCTCAACATTTGCTAGATAATCAATAAAACCCAGATTGTACTTTACTGTCAGAATATTCTCAGGACCCTATCTGACTAAAAGTTATCATCAGAAAGTTATTCCTTTTTGCTACTCTATGCTGTAGACAAAGACATAATGAATGATTAAGACAAATGATAATATCAAGCACAAAAATGTGTTGCAAAGAAAGAGAATGTCATTTGTTATAAAGATTTTAGTAAAGAGCCAACTTTCCAAACTTTTAAAAATTATTTTTAGTTTTATAATTACTTTTAAAATCAAGACTTCACCTTCTTAGGGCAGTTTTAGGTTCACAGAAAAATTGAGGAGAAGGTACAGAGATTTCCCACATACTTCCTGCCAGCACACATGCATAACCTCCTACATTTTCAACATCCTCCACCAGAGTGGTACATTTGTTACAATTTACTACAATTGATGAGCCTACACAGACACATCATAATCACCCAACCACCATAGTTTACATATGGTTCACTCTTGGTATTGGGCATTCCATGGGTTGGTACAAAGGTATATGATATGATATCATAAAGAGTATATTCACTACCCTAAAGATCTTCCATGCCCCACCTATTCATCCCTCCTTTCTGCCCCCAAACCCTGCACTGATCTTTATACTGTCTCCATAGTTTTACCTTTTCCAGAATGTCATAGAATTGAAATAATACAGTATGTAGCCTTTTTAGATTCACATCACTTAGTAATATGTATTTAAGTTTTCTCCACATCTTTTCATTGCTTGATAGCTCACTTCTTTTTACCACTAAATAATATTCTATTATCTGGACATATCATTCACCTACTGAAAGGTATCCTGGTTGCTTTTAAGTTTTGGTAATTATGAATAAAGCTGCTATAAAGATCCATGTGCAGGTTTTTGTGTAGACATAAGGGTTTTTTTTTGTTTGTTTTCATTTTCATTGTTTATGCACCATACCCAGTGCTCCATGTAATACGTCCCCTCCTTAATACCCACCAGCAGGCTCACCTAACCCCCCACACCTCTACCCTCCAAAACTCTGTTTTTTTTCTCAGAATCTACAGTCTCTTATGGTTCATCTCCTACTCTGATTTCCCCCAGTTCACTTTTCCTTTCCTTCTCCTAATGTCCTCCATGTTATTCTTTTTTTTTTAATTTTTTTAAAGATTTTATTTTATTTATTTTAACAGACAGAAATCACAAGTAGTCAGAGAAGCAGGCAGAGAGAGAGAGAGAGAGGAAGAGAAGCAGGCTTCCCACTGAGCAGAGAGCCCGATGCCGGGCTCGATCCAGGACCCTGGGATCATGACCTGAGCCAAAGGCAGAGGCTTTAACCCACTGAGCCACCCAGGCGCCCCCTCCATGTCATTCTTAATGCTCCACAAGTAAGTGAAACCATATCATAACTGAGACATAAGTTTTTAGCTCCTTTGGTAAATACCGAGTGTGATTGCTGGATCAAGTTAAGAGTATGTGTAGCTCTGTAAGAAACTGCCAAACTGTATTCCAAAGTGGCTGTACCATCTCGCATTGCATATACCAGTAATGAAGGAAAGTTCCTATTGTTCCACATCCTTGCCAGCATTTAGCTTTGTCAGTGTTAAGCAATTTAGCTTTAGGTGCCTAGTGATATCTCATTGTTGTTTTAATTTACATTTCCCTGATGATATATGATATGGTACATTTTTATTTGCCATCTGTATATTTTCTTTGGTGAGGCGTCGGTTAAGGTCAGTTAAGGTCATTGGCCTATATTTTAATTTAATAAACAGGTTATCTGTTTGCTTGTTGTTGAGTTTTTTGGGTTTTTTAAAAATATTTTATTTATTTATTTGACAGAGAGAGAGATCGCAAGTAGGCAGAGAGGCAGGCGGGTGGCGGGGGGGGGAGGCTCCCTGCTGAGCAGAGAGCCCAATGCAGGGCTTGATCCCAGGACCCTGGGACCCATGACCTGAGCCGAAGACAGAGGCCTTAACCCACTGAGCCACCCAGGCGCCCCTTGTTGTTGAGTTTTAAAAGTTCTTTGTATATTTTGGATCACAGTACCTTATCAGATATATCTTTTGCAAATATTTTCTCCTAGTCTGTTGCTTGTCTTTTCATTTTCTTGGTATTGTCTTTAAGTGTTAATTTTTAACAAAGCTTAATGTATCAGTTATTTCTTTCATGAATCATGCCTTTGGTGTTGTAATCTAAAAAGTCATATCATACCTAAGATTATCTAGGCTTTTTCCTATGTCGTATTCTTTACATTTAACACTTAGCTCTGTGATCCATTTTCAGGTCATTGTTCTGAAGTGTAGGAAGTCTGTGTCTAGATGCATTTTTTTACATGTGGATGTCCAGTTCTTCCAGTACCATTTGTTGAATCCACACTTATTTTTAAACAATGTGTATTCAGCATTTTGGCAGATGTGACATTTGGCAGGTCAGAAAGATCCCCACATATAGGAAAAAAAGAAGAAGAGCAAATGCAGAGCAGGAAGAAAAAGGAGAGGAACTATAAAAATAAAATTTGTCTGCATTGGACCTTGAACAAGATCCAACGAAGAACTTATCTGAGCTAAAGAGAGGAGAAAATCCCTCCAGTTTTTCATACTAATGGGAACTAACTTAGTTCTAAATTAGAACCTGGAATGGTATAGTCAAATATTAAGGTCTGAGAGAGGATTCACTTACTTTTTATCTTGATAACTCCTCAGTGAAAGAAAAAAGTATGATACGTTGAGTTCTCCCAGAGACATAATTGACGTGAGACTATTTTTTTTTTTAAATCACATATAGTATGTAGAGGCATTTCATGTCTCAATCTCTTCTTGGTAGCATTGGGTCTTTTTACAGTGATTATCATATAATACATGGCTTATGAATTGCTCCTATTAATAAAAATGTAAACTTAATAAAAAAACATAAATTAGCACTTTGTATATATGAAATGCAAAGTTGCCCTCAAAAGCTTGCATCCAAAGGTCTGGCATCTTTGGTGAGAACTTCATTGAAAATAGAGATGGTAAAGTTAATTTCTCATTTCTTTGGAGCCTGCAGGCCTACTGTGAAATCCAAGCATCAAAGAGAAGACGATTTTAGAGAAAGGTACTCAAATTCACCTGGTGTTTTCTGTTGAAAAACCTGGAAAATGTGGGTGAAAAGCGGGACCCCTGATACATCAGGGGATTTTCCTTTCCACTATCATACCCAGGAAACAGAAGTATTTTCCTTTTTGTTCTTTTCACTATGAAACTGCCTCACTTTGTGGAATGAGGCATAACATAGAAGATGAACCCCAGAACCCCATACTGAGCCTCAAAATGTTATTTAATCCAATTTTGTTAGATTTTGTACTGAAAAAAACTATTCTTAGAATATTTAGAGTGAACTCAAATAAAGCATGACTGCTAATGACACCATCTTCCAAGGTGCTCATTGGTTATTCAATTTATTCTGAATTTATTTAATGTGTCATTAATTTATTTATAACTAATTTATTCTGAATTTTATTTGTTAATTTCAAAGGAGATAAGATGTGGAAACTAAGGAATTAAAGCAGAACTACTTGATTGAGTTATTGGGATGATTTCAGATGTGTTACCCCAGAGCCTCTGTGAGTCACGCAAGGCACTCGAGCTCTCAACAATGGATTATTGTCGTTTTTTTGGCTGGAGGCCATAATGTTACAATGGTATCCTACCAGGTCCATCTGTGTTTTAAAATATTACAGTAACAACAACAATAATAATAACAATAACTGCTTGAGTATTAAGAAAAGACTACATTAAAGAGAGAATGTTGTATTAGTCAGTCCAGCAGAATAAATGATAAACTGGCCTTTGATTCAATGAGTCTTTATTAGGTGACAAAGATTGGACCCATCTGTGCACAATCTTGCGTGCTTTGGGCCAAGCCCTCTGTCTGCACACAGAGGAGAGAGACATGGCATGCCTAGGTCAGTGGTACAATAGAATCCTTTGTCTCTCTCTGTTCTAGGCAGAGTTTTTTTTTTTAAATACTTTTTTTTGAAGCCACACAGAGAATCATTTTTAGTATTTAAATCAAATTAACCCCTTTGCCCACTAAAGAGCCATAAATAGTCTGAATAGGGAGAAAAAAATAGTTCTTCTCAACTCACAAGTATTTATATAGAAATGACAAAAGATAGTATATGTCCTGCTAAAACCAGAAACTAATGCTTCAAGAGCCTTAAAACAGAGCCTGACAACTATTAGCAAGCAGACTAGACTAACGTGGCAGGCCTGCAGGCCAGGGTCCACCAAGCATCTATCTGTGGATATTTTTCTTGCCATGCTGAGAGTTTTGTTCCCCCATCCACTCTCGCGTTCTAACGGCCCCAGCACGGGGCAGTGGGAGACGGGAGACGCCGCACCTGTGTCACACTCATGCGTGCACACAGTTACCAGCTTTTTATCACCACTGGCTTCTACGTGGATGGCCATCCTGTTTGCATTTAAATTCGTGAACATCTGTTACACAGGAGATGGGTCAGCTACCAAACACTACTGTTAGATTTCTCGCCAGCAAGTCTCATTCCTTCATGTGGTTTCTGTTTTCTTCTTGAAACAGTTAATCATGTTTTATTCTTTCTTCTATAAAAGCTAAATTTAGCCAAGTTTTATACTAATTTAAAACATTTTCTGGAAATGACAGAGTGCTATATTGTTAAAAAAAAAAACAGGCTGAATTCTAAATGGTTATCGCAAAAGAATTTAGGGGGGAAATGAACACGGCAGCTTGTGTCTTCAAGCCTCAGGTTTTATGTGATGTGTGTGGACAAATAACATTTGGGTTGTAAACCAGTTCACAGGCGGTACTAACATATGCATTCTGATCCAGAAGGGGGCTTCTGGGAGGGGAATCTCCTAGCTTCTCGTCCCCCCATATAAGTCGCTTCTTAGTGTGGACAGAAAGGAAACTCTGAATTCTGTACAGCAGTGGCTGGGGTTATGCAGAGCTATGTGTTCAGTATAAACACTGGCGAACCCGCTGTTGTATACACCAGCTGCATCAGCCCGTGTTGCTGTTTCTGGGGATATGTATTATGCTTGCTTCCTAAGTCTTATTCAAAATGTTAATGTAAGGGAGGAAAACTGTTGCTGACCTAGGCATGCTGTATTTCTGTGGTTCTCAATTGGGAGAGATTTTACCCGGCAAGGAAACATTGGACAACGTCTGGTGACGTTTTTTGTTTGTTATACCATAGGTGGAGGATGCTACTGGAATCTAATGGAAGGAAGCCTGGGATGCTTTTAATTTTCCTATAAGTCACAGTTTAGCTCTTTGCAAAGAGTTATCCATTCCAAAATGTCAATAGTTTCTAGGTTGAGAAGCTTACTTTACACAGTTTACCAAAATATTCAAGCTTATAAACTGAGGAGCTAATTCAGTGATTATCATGAGTATCAATCACATTATTATGACCAATACTAAAGTCCTTGAACCCAGATACCTACTGATAATGTTTGAAGTCATATTTAGCCATTATTTCTTCTATCTTCCCTAAACTTTCATGGCATGTTCCTGAGTATATTATCTACATAACAAATGAGAAACTAAGAAACCAAATGTTTAACTCAAGGTCCTATCCATGTTTGAATATTAGAATCAGGATTTTAAACCCAAGTTTAAGTCCAACCCATTCTGGTTAACAATCACCAATGACATGACCCATAAAGAAAAATCATGGCAGCGGAAGGACAGCCCATAGCTACAAGATCCCTTTCTTTGTTCACTTTATGTTCCTCAAGAGCACATCAACTGGAAGCAGCTAACACATGAGTAACACATTATTTTAATTATGGAAGTACATTTTGGTTTCCTCTCCAATTCTCTTTATTAATTTTACTCGTTTAAGAAAATATTGGTTTAAGAATTCATTAAGTGTAAAGAGATCATACTTTGAATCATCAAATGTCGAAAGAAAACACAATCAAAAGTGTAAAAAGGGGGCACCTGGGTGGCTCAGTCATTAAGCCTCTGTCTTCAGCTCCCGTCATGATCCCAGGATCCTGGGATCAAGCCCCACATCAGGCTCCCTACTCTGCAGGAGCCCTGCTTCTCCCTCTGCCACTCCCTCTGCTTGTGTTCCCTCTCTCACTGTGTGTCTCTCTCTGTCAAATAAATAAAATCTTTGAAAAAAGTGTAAAGAGGAAAGGTTGTGAGGGAGATAGAAATAGTGAATAAAGGAAAGTCCAAAGAAAAGAGAAAGAGAGGAAAAATGAAAGGAATGCCTGCTGTTTCTGTGTGGGTGGCTAAAAGTTTGACTAATGAGACCTCCATGGAATCTCTGGGTTAGATGCTTATTCTTCATGGTAGCTCTTGCCCTGTCTTAATTTTCCTTCCCTGATTTGCACCTACACAGCCTCTTTCCAGGAGAGTCAAAGTATCACAGCTTTGACCTCACGAGTCCATCATGCCCTCTTGTGTCACTGCCAGGCCTATAGGACCAGTGGTCACATAGATGGCCCTACACCTTCCATTTCTGCTTCTCTGGCATGTCTTTCATGGCCCCAAGATAACCAGCATGTGGCCAACCTGTGTGTTCATATCTTGGAGTCCTCTTAGTTCTTTACTGCCTCCAAGGCCAAGCTTTCCAACATCAGGCAGGATGAAAAAAGATAGACCAATATAAGGCTGGCGAGTTGAGCACGACATAAAGGTCAAAGCCAAGCTGAACTGAGAGTCTCTGGTGTACTTGATTAAGCTCCCTCTGACGACTGGCCTGCAGACATTTTTATTTAGCAAACATGGATGAAATATCAATATCTAGGCATTGTCAATAGAATGATGAACTTGATTTATGCCTTCTAGGAACTCAGGTCCCATAGAAAGAGCAAAGAGTGTTTTAACCTAGCATCCTTAGAACATAGATAGTGAGTCAGAAGCTACATGCTAAAACTTCACTGGGGTGGTGCAACAGGTGTGCATTCCCAAAGAAATGAAAATGAAAGAGAAACAGTCATGGGAGGAGGTAGCAAATTTAAGAGAGTGCGTTACTGACCTGGCCCAGAGCTTACAAGAAATTTAACTAGGTGCTTGGCCTGTCACAACATCCAGAAAGGCTGAATGAAACTGCTGTGTCTTGGAACAAAGGTGCACAAATTGCTGCTGGATTCTTCCCATATACTATCTCCTACTGATCAAAAATCTGTCCACTAGGGTATTAATCCTCCTGTACTTGCAGGTTGTTAGCTGGCACCTTCTTCAGACACTGGGGAAGCAGAACATCTCTAAGTCTGGTCCCAAGAGTGCACAGGTGTGGCCAACTTCCCTTGTCAGTTGGCGTCACCTACGAGAGTTCTTTGGTCTGTGGTGGCAGTAGCAGCAGCCATGGCTTTATGATGGTGACCACCGCCAAAGCCACCCAGACCCCGAGGCAAGACAAGATCCATTGCAAAGAGCCAAGAAGGCTGGAGGTGGCTCCTGAAAGGGGTCCATCAGACCCCGCAGGCGCCATGCGGTGTATGGCAAGTCTAGCCAAGCCGAAGACAAAGCAATTCATGGGAAGTATTTATCTAAAATGGAGCTTAGATCTTGACTGTTTTCTACATTCACTTCCAGTACACTGAACATAGTAAGACAGTGGTTTGTGTCCAGTTGTCTGGGAATGAATCTTACTGACTCCAACTTGCCAGAAGTCATAAGACAAAATAGTGCCTCAAAACTTGAAGAAGGACTGATAATAACTCACCAGTTATAGAATGTCAGATGTCAGGGTCATCATTAGTGACTGAAAATGTTAGATTCAATGAAAAGCAGTTATAAGGAGCATCAAAGCATCCCAGCCTAGCTCTAGATGTAATTTGACCTAGTTATGTGGCTATTTGGGAAAAGTGATTCCTACCTACAGGGCTATTTGTAGCAAGTAACAGACACACATAGCAAAAGACCAGGCACTGAGGTCTGTAGAAGTCTGAGTACATAGGCTGAAGAAGAGGCATTTAGTTCTGAACAATTTCACCATTATGATGGCCCCAATCACTAAGTTCCCAAGACAAATAGTTACGTCCTGTGCCTTTGCTTTTACAATCCCTGGTTAAATCCAGCAGCTTTCCTTTAACACATGCCACAGTGTGGCCATAGTTGTCCCACACTTTCTTGAACAAATTTTCTTGACTCCAAATGCACGTGATCTTAATGCACATGTGCACACATGTACCTGCAAGAGAACTAGGAATAGAAAGTGAAAACAGGAGAGAAGACATAAATGCATTGGGAACACAGATGGGTACCGTCAAAGGGAAAGAGGGGCTAGTTGGTCAGAGAAGCAAGGATGAGAGAAATTGGTGAGTAAACAGGAAAGAGTAGAAAATGTAGTGGGTGATGTGGGGTCCACCAGGCATGATTACTTAACATGAAAGCCTAAGATGGGAATTTTCTAGAATGTATCACTTAGTAGTGAGAACAGTATAAGGAAAAAGAACAGTCGTAGAATTTGGAGAGAGAGAGACTGGGTCTAAATCCCAGCTCTGCTACTTGAGTTAGTAACCATCTGTATGGACTTTGGCAAGTTTTTAAACTTCTCCAAGGCTCATTTTCTGCTTCCGAAAAATGGGGAAATGATAATCTCCTCAATATTAAAAACTGTAAAAGTCAAATGACTCATTGCGTGCCAAGTAATATCATATAATGGAGACCTCTGTATATGGTTATTGTTTTAGATGGAAATCACTGGTGTGGTTTCCTGGAGAAGCATCTTGGATCAGCTACAGGGAGAGTGCTGTGTAGGAAGTAGTTGTTGAGAGAGAAGAATCTACAAACTATCAATGGAATAATGCTTGGTTTGGAGAAGCCCAGGGGCTTCTCTAAAAAGGCTCCTCCAATACCCCAAACTCAAAGTCTACAGTAAAAACTGTCCTTTTTTCTTCAAAACTACCTCCTTCCCCAAACTTTTATTCACTCATTCTTTCCTTCTTTCACTTATATATTATTCATTAACCATTTTAATATTGCCTATGGTATACACTAAACATTCTATTTCGGAATAGATTTAAAAAAATAAATAACACTCTATCAACCAATCAGCTTAAATGGAAATCTCATGGTTATCATCAGCTCCTTGGCAGTTCTAATGTTTCTCACATCCTCCCTGTTCTTGTCCCTTATTTGGACTCATAGTTCATTGGTTACCTTGCCTCATTTCTCTTCATCTTACACATATGGCCAGGTTGGTTTCCTAAAAGTTCAGATCCGATCATAACTTCTGTCATGCTCAAGACTCTTCCATGACTCTCCACTGCCTAAGGAATGAAGTACAAATTTCAACATGAACCCAGTCTTCCTGTGATGCCTTATCTTCCACTGCCCCCTCCAAATGTTTAATCCTCTAGTCCAGAGATCGGAAATGTCTGGTATGTATATAGCCACATCTCCCCCCCCCCCCCCCGTGCCTATTGCAAACATCTATAACTGATCACGGGACTCCTTCCTGCTTTGTCCTGTCATAGCCTCAGAACCCCTCCTTCAGCCAGCCAGTGCCAACCAATCGGAAGAAGGCCTCCAGATGAACCTTATTTGGTCATTCCTTCCTCTAGTCCCCTTGTCAGAAGAACAAACAATCCAATCAGAATCTAACTCAGGTTCAAACTATTCAATTGCTGTTGTTAGTTGTAAAAAAAAAAAAAA
>RCUC01137003.1:0-31175 GCA_003697995.1 Taxidea taxus jeffersonii
TCCATGTCTCCCCATCTGACCAGCTGTGTGCAGGGGCTGGTCTCATTCATCTGTTTTCTTATTATCCGCAGCATCTAGCTCAAACAACAAACAACTCCTCAGTGCAAACCTTAGAGACATGGACAAGTGCAAAGCGTGACCCACCCACCCTTCCCACCCCTGCCACCTGGAGAGAGGGTCTCTCTAAAAGGCCCACAATGCAGTGCAGCTCCTGCTCTGCAGGTGGTCTGGAGCTGGTCCCTGGAGCACTTGCTTGGCTTCAATCCCATCTTTTTTTTTTAAAAAAAGATTTTATTTATTTATTTGACAGATATCACACAAGTAGGCAGAGAGGCAGACAGAGAGAGAGGAGAGAAGCAGGCTCCCTGCTGAGCAGAGAGCCCGATCAATCCCATCTTGCCAACTCAATACCTGTATACCCTTGGGCAAGCCACTTCAACTTGAGGTGGCCAACAGGTCCCAGTTCTCTGGTCACTGCCCTAGGAAAGTGCCATCTCTGAGGCCACCCTTTATTCCTTGGAAGAGTGGGACAGTTGTTCGCTCTACTTAACCTCCCCATGCCTCAGTTTCCCCTATGTGCCAATAGCGTCTGCCTCTGGAGGAAGACCGTGGTGTAGAGGGAATGAGTTCATGCAAATCTAGAACTTAGAAAGCACCTACACGAAGTCAGCTCTACACAATTTACCTTCTTGGTCTGAGTTTCCCAAGAGCAGATCATGGGGCAGGATCTGGGTGTGAAGTAGGTGACTAGGGACGTGGCTCCAAAGAACACCAGTAAAGAGGAAAACCATGGGAAGAAAAGGAGAGCGATCCAGAGAGTTGATGGGCAGGGGGGGCTGCTGGGCCATGGGGCTCCAGCTCAATGCAGAATTCTGGCTGGAGCATGCCTCAAAGCTGTCCATCCCTAGGGGCAAGGAAATGGAGGCATATGACCTTCACTCCCACTTCTTACTGCATGAGACTGCTGCCTGCAGAGGGAGGTGTTTCCTGCCCAGCGCATGTGGCAGAAGTCTGTGGAGTACATGGGAACAGGTCAGTGCAGAGCGGGCAGGGCGCTGTCACGTAACATGTACATGTTAACTACACTCGAACTGGGCAGGAGACATGGGAGCAGAGGAGGCACCTGTCCCGCTGTGGGAAAGGGGGTCAAAGCAGGAGGAGATATTTCTCGGGTGAGCTTTGAAGCATGAATACAAGTCTTCTAGGCAAAGCAGGAAGCAGGCTTTCCAGGAATCAGGCCTCGCCTGGGATGGGCTCACAATAAATATTTCGATGAATACCAAAGAAGTCCAGAAAGATTCAAGTGCTTGAGTTAGTGGAACTGATTCATGGCCAGTCAGTGGAGGAGTTGACATGGTCAGATGCCTGTGGGCATCAGGAAAGGCTGGATCAAGGCATACAGCCCTGAGCTGGTCCCCAGTTGAGAGGTGAGGAGGAGGGAAGGCAGGCCATGTAAAAAAACCTCAAGAGAAAAGGCAGAGAGGCAGGAATGGGTAGGGCTAGAAAGTGATGCCAAGGAACGGAAAGGAAGGGGAATGATGGGAAGGAAAAATTAAGGAAAGGAAAGGAGAAAGAGAAAGGGAGAACTGAACTTGGGGGGAGGAGAAAAAGAGACAGAGATGTAAAAAGCTCAATCACGGGCGTAGAGGGAGAACCACAGAGTCCTGCTTCACAGAGGTCCAAGGAAGAGAGTGAAAACAAGGCAGTATCAAGTTCTCAGGAACTGAGTTCTGCCCAGAGTGGAGGCATGAGCCATCCGGGAAGGCTTCCCAGAGGAGGCCAGCCTTGAGCCAGCAGCAGCTGTGAGCCCAAGAACAGGCACTGCAGAGGCCCTGAGAGTGAGAGAGAGCAGAGAGCAAGGCGCTGCCAGCAAGCTAGAAGGAGGGCGGGTTCCAGTGGTTATTACCAGGGCTGCACAAATATTGTTGTTTTGACTGGTAGTGGGGATTGGTTTATTTTTCCCCAGGAACCACAAGTGTGATGCACAGGTTCACTTTAGAACATGACACTGCGGGAAGAGCAACAATCTTTGGCCTTGCCTTTCCCACTTCTGGTGAGAGGCACACATGCACACCCGCATGCAAACAGATGGGCACGCGCGTGCGCGTATGTACGCGCACACCCACACATACAGAGCCATAAAAAATAACCCAAGCCACAAATGTTTAATCCACCAACGCCAAGTGTCTGCTGGAAATATCTCAGTTGTCACCATGGTAAGAGTGTCCCACTTTTTTATATGCAAAACACTTGCAACAGTGCCTGGAATATAAAAAGCCACACAAACATCTTTCCTATCATTTGACGGCTGAATAGCCCAGCAGGTAAGAGCTTGGACATGCAGCCGCAGCATCTGAGTTCGGAGCCCAGCTCTGTTACTTACCAGATGTGTGACAGCAGACACCTTGCTTAACCTCTCCATTTCTTCATCTAACATGGGGATAACAACACTACCTCACTCAAAGGTTTCTAAGAGTAAGTGCGTCAATACATAAAATGAGCATAGAAAATGGCCTGACTCGGAACAAGTGTTACGGACATGACGGTCATTGTTATCATCATCACCATCACTCCTGTCCATGAAATGCCCAACTCCTCGAAGCCTAGGCCATAGACTCCCAGCCCTCCTACCCCACAACTTCCCACAGAAAACCAACCATACGCTAGCCAATAGTGCCCCAAGACCAGGAGGGACAGAGAGAGAATGCGTGATGCTGTGCATTCAACAGGAAATGTCAGATGCCTAGGAAGCCTTGATTACAAGATTGTGCAAATCTCCCCCTTCTACCCCAAACCTACATAACTACATCCAGGGCCTGACACCACAGCTATATCCCTCCCCACCAACCTGCTTCAGGCATCTCTTAGGAGAAGGCAGAGCCATTTCCCATCTGGCAGAGACCCTGCCTGTACCAGCTAAGCTAAGTTCCAGGGGAAGGGATGGCAGACAAACTAAAGCTTAGATCTGGTCAGGATGAAATCTCCCTTGGTGGTGGGAGAGAGAAGGTAAGGGCCAGTGGGCGCTGTTTCCAGATTCGGCTCGGAGCAGTAGCCCTCAGACCTGATTGTGCACCCACAGCCCCTGGAGGGTTTGTTTGAACACAGATTGCTGGCCCAATCCCCGATCTATGTGATTTCTGGGACAATCTGCTTTTCATACAAGTTCCTATGTGGAAGCTACTGGTTCAGGAAGTACACTTTAAGAACCATTGGTTTAGGACCTTGACCCTAAATCCCGGTTCTATTCTCCAGCGCAGTGTGACCTTCGTCAGGTCACATAACTTTTTGGGTCTCAGTCTTCCCACTTCTAAAGCCAGGACTCTAATACCTGTCCTCATGAGGCTATGAGGATTCCAGAAGGACATGGAGGCAAAGTGGCCAACACAGAGCCTGACTCCCAGCAGATAGACACTGTGACTCTTATCATTATTCCTCCAGCGTATGGAACTGGTGGTTTTCTTCTAGCATCTGCTCTTTCCCAGTAATGGCTACCCAGAATAAAGACTTCATTTCTTTGAGGCAGTGCAGCCTTACGATAAGAACTTAGAGTTCTAGAGATGCTTGGCTCCGTAGGTTAAGTGTCTGCCTTCGGCTCAGGTCATGAACTCTGGGTCCTGGGATTGAGTCTCACATAATGTTCCCTGCTCAGCGGGGTGTCACTTCTCCCTCTGCCTGCTGCTCCCTCTGCTTGTGATCTCTCTCTCTCTCTCTCTCTAAATTAAAAAAAAAAAAAAAAGAACTAAGAGTTGTATACTAGGTGGGATGTTGTTTTGCTACTGAAACAAATGCAAAATAGTAGTGATCTAACTAATGGAGAACTGTATTTATGTTTCATATAAAGGCCTACTAGGTTGTCTATGACCCTTCTCTCTTGTTCTATCATTCTCAACATAAGGCCTTCATCTCATTATACAGCATGGCTGCTCCAGCTCCTGCCATCACATCTACATCCCAGCCAGTGGGAAGGAGAGAAAGGAGAAAGAAAGGTCATACTTGTTGCCTTTCAGGTCACAACTAGTAGCTGTGAGTATCATTTCTATTCACACTGTATTGTTTGGAAGTCAGTCACATGACTACATAACATGACCATGTTAGCCGACCAGGTATATAGCCAGTTAAAAATGCCATTACTCTGTCAGGAAGGGTGAATGGCCACCGTGAATGGCAACTGGATAGAGTAATTTTGTGTGCACAGCCTCTAGGAATTGTCCTTAAAGGAAAGGAATATTCCCTTTTTCAGTCCTTACTTCTTCCTGTTGTTGGAATATTCTAGACATGATGGTAGAAGCTTGAACGGCCTCTTTGGACCAGGAGGTGAGAGCTGTGTTCAAGAAGTAGACTGACTACATAGGCAGACTACAGCCCTAACCATGGTGCAGCCACACCAGCCCTGAGCTGCTTCCCTCTGGGCTTGCTTTACAGGAGAGAGAAATACGCCTTCACTTCATTTAGCCCACTGCTATTTGGGATTTTCTGTCCTTGGCAGCTAAACTTAATCTTAACTACTAGTTTTCTTCCCAGCACTGAGCTACTCCTCTCCTAGCACTCCAGCTCAGCTTCCCCAAATTGTCAGCTGTCCCATGTTCTGGGAAATGGGAGGGAAGGGGGGACTCATGGGACGCTCTAATATTTTACTCACCCCTGGCCCTCTGATGCTTGCGATCACTGAAAAGTGGCCCCAAGTCTTCATCTTTTCCTGGATCCCTCCCATTTTCAGGCTGACTCTGCAATGCTTTCCCACGCTCTGTGTGACTTGCTTTGGCCAATGGGGTATTAGCAAATGAGATGCCCACAAAGGCTCAAACAGTACTTAAGAGTTTGAGCTCCTCTCTCTCTGTCTTTCTATGTCTGGCTCTGGCTCTGTCTGCCATAGCCACGAGAACATTTCTAGACTAACCTGCTGGAGGAAGAGAGGCAATGGAGCTGATCATTTTATTTCAGAAACAAGAACCAAGGCTCAGAGAACATGAACTGCCCATGGGCATCTCTAGTATAACATGCGGGAAGGAACGAAGTGCTGACGTCCTCAACACCTGCCATATGCCTGGACTCATCAGTTCATTTCACCGAGGTGATAATACCAGGGGTTCCGTCCAGCCGGGCTTCTGTCCAGCCCACCTGGTATTAAAGCCCTGGGCCTCCACACTACCCCAGAGTGCCCCCAGAGACAGCCCCTCACCCTGCTTCTCCTAACTTGTCCCAGTGCAGAGTCAGACCCGAAGTGTTTTTCCTTGAGGACAGACCTCCAGGCTGTTAAGTGAAGTGTATTAGTCAGCTCAGGCAGTTATAACAAAATACCATAGACTAGGGGACTTACAAACGGCCGAAATTTATTTCTCTCAGTTCTGGAGGCTGGGAAGTCTGAGGTGTCAAGGTGCTGGTGAGTGATGAGTGCCCGTTCCTGGTTCATAGACACCATCTTTTCATTGTGTCCTCGTGTGGTGGGTCGGGACAGGGAGCTTTCTCCAGCATCCTTTGCAAGGGCACTAATCCCATTCACACAGCATCTACCCTCATGGTCAAAGCACCTCCCAAGCCCTGACCTCCTGATACCATCACTTTAGAGGCAGTGTTTCAACATACAAGTTCTGAGGGGAAACCATCAGCTGTTAGCCTCAGCTACACTTTCCAGCCTCATCTTCCTTATCCCTCATAACACATTGGCACGTGTGTGGCTATTCTCTGCTGGATTTCCTGCTGCTCACCTAGACACACTTCTCAGGTGTAGCAGGATAGTTGTTTTTTCTTTACTTTTGTCCTTCTTTTATACTTTCCTCTTTCCCTTCCTTCCTCCCTCCTTTCTCTTCCTTCTTACATTCCTACCTTCCTCCCCTCCCTCCCTCTTTCCCTCTTTCCTTCCTTCCTTTCTGAAATGGAGGATGACTGACCTTCTTTGTCAGGTAAAGGTTTGCTTCTGGTGAACACTTAGCTACTCAAATGCAGGGCAACCAAGCACCCATTGTTCTGAGCTTGGGGGAGCAGGTGGACAATTAGTGAAATCTTTAGAGATATTCAGAGAGAGGAATGTGCCGTACCAGTTACAACAATGGCCTAGGGCCATGAGATTTGTGGGCAGATGAGACTATAGGGCTCCAGTCCTCTCTCACCCCATTATTAACCTCAGCCCTCAGCCTCTTGGGACTGAGAAGCCCCCTGAGAATGTTGTCAGCTACAGATAAGAGAATTCCAGAGGGAGATGTTGGAGCTCCTGCAGTAGCACCCATGGAGCCTGGAAACTTTAACTGGAGTCCTAGCTGCCATCCCAGACCCCATGGCCAGCTCTATTTTCTGTAAATGTTGGTTCTTCCCAAAGTTCATCCTTAGGCCATCTTTTTTCTCATTCCATATTTTCCCCCAGGCCATCAGTGCCTGCCAAGATTTCACCAACCAACCACAGCTTGACGTCTCTCAAATTTTCATCTCTAAATCAGATTTCTCCTTT
Organism: Taxidea taxus jeffersonii; assembly: GCA_003697995.1. Lineage (NCBI taxonomy): Eukaryota > Metazoa > Chordata > Mammalia > Carnivora > Mustelidae > Taxidea > Taxidea taxus. The sequence goes on from RCUC01137003.1 coordinate 6,443, forward strand.
GAGTTTCTGAAGCTAAGCAGTTGCGATCATCACCTTCTAATCATCTCCTGGTCAGGAGGGCCACATGAGCTCCAGCCATATTGTTCATGTTCACTCAGGAAGGAGGAAGAGGAAGAGAGATGCTCCACACACCCCACGCTTTCAAGGAGATTTCTTGAAGAGCCAGGAACCCATGGGCTTCTATTTCATGGGCTAGAAGTTTGTCACAAGATCACATCTCACTCCAAGGGAAGCTGGGAGATATAGTGTTTTAGCCAGACGACAAGAAGCCCAGGGCACCACTGGTCTGGTTTCTGCCTACCTCATCAGGTTCGTTTTCTGTGTCGCTGTCATACAGAGCCTTCTTCTCTCAGCAAAGGTCATACTGACCCTCTCTTAGTTCCTCAGACAAGCTCGGTTCTCTGAAGTTTTTGCATTAACTGTTTCGTCTGCCTAGAACAGCGTGTAGGCTCTCCCCTCACTCCGTCCCACATGCTCAACTCCTTACCTGTCAGTGCCATCTCCTCAGAGACCTTACCAGAAGGAAGGCATGACCCCACTTGAAAGCTCTCACATCTCCCCAAAACCTTTTTCCATAATACTTAGAAGTTTGTAATTACACATTTATTTTGGTGTTTGTTTCAATTCAATTCAATTCACCTCAACAGGTATTTATGGAGTTCCTATTATATGTAGCACCTCCTCCTGGTCCCAGTAAGTAGCCCTCAAGGGCTCCCCTTCAGATAATTTCTCTGTATCTGCTATTTGCCCTTGAGGGACTGGGACCACACCAGCCAGTAGACTTAGGCAAATCATGACTTGAGACAATGAAGACCGTCTTCCAGTCCATCCTGGGTCTGAGTGGCCTAGTGGCAGTCAGGGCCAGTGGACAGGGATGAGTGGGGAACATGGAGCAGGTTCCTAGAGAGTGAGTCCTGGTCAGCTCTGCCACCCACTGGGTTTGAGACCTTGAGCCAGTCACTACCCCTCTCTGGACTTCAGTGTCCTCATTCATAAAAGGAGCAAGTCTCCCAGCCTGACTTTGGATGAATGTCCTCTGAAGAAATGACCAAGACCTTTCAGAAAAATCCATGATGGGCTTTGGGTTTCATTCATTCACCATTTTCTCATAGACTCATTGACACATATTTGTTGAGTGTCTTGTCTGTAACAGGAATGATTCTGGAGCTGAGGAGTCACAGGCAACCCAGTCAATGAGGAATGGGGTCAAGGATGTAAACATGTCAACAAGCGATCCCAGTTCTGTCTGGAAAGAGAGAGCTCCACCTACAACCTTTAGTGGCTTGAAGGCTGTGTGGGTCATCTACAGTCACTGGCTCGCTTGTGTCTGGAACGGGCTGTTGGCTGAGACCTAGCACACCTCCATGTGACCTAAGCTTGCTCATGACATACTGGCTGCTGGGCAAGCGTGAGCCCTGAGAGGAGACAGAAGCTGCACTGCCCCGTACAGCCTAGCCTGGGAAGCCACACGGGATACTTATGCTGCCTTTTGTCCTTCCAGGCAGTCCCAAGCTCCCACCCAGTTTCCATGGGATGAGGAAATAGAGACCACTTCTTCTGGAAGAACATGTGGGGAAGCAACTGGTCTGTGACCATTTTTGGAAAATACAGTCTTCCATGCAAGTGGAGAGGGGACCGCTTTACATTTTTTCCCATTATTTTGTTTATTGTGGTAAAACACACGTTAACATAAGATGTATCACCTCAACCATTCTGAAGCGTACAATTCATGTTGTAGAGCAGCCATCCCCACTATCCAAATCTATGATTTGACTACTCTAAGCTCCGCATATAATTGGCATCCTACCATATTTGGGGTTTTTTGAGTGGTTTATTTTATTTAGCATCCTCAAGATTCATTCATATTATAGTATACCACAAAATTTCCATCCCTTTTAAGGCTAACGGATATACCATTGTGAGGATAGGCCACATTTACTCATCTGTTCATCCATTAATGGACACTGGGTTGCTTCCCTATTGTGGCCATTGTAAACAATGCTGTTATGAGGGGCGCCTGAGTGGCTCAGTCGGTTAAGCCTCTGCTTTCAGCTCAGGTCATGATCTCATGATGCTTCTCCCCCTGTTCATGTTCTCTTTTTCTCTCTCAAATAAATAAATAATCTTTAAAAAATAATACTCTCATGAATATGGATGTACAAACCTCAATTGGAGATCTTGTTTTCAGTTCTTTTGGGTAGATACCCAGAAATGAAATTGCTCTTTCCAGTAATTCTACTTGTAATTTTTGGAAGAACTGCAACACTGTTTTCCACAACTACTATGCCACTTTTTAAAAAGATTTTATTTCTTTATTTGACACACAGGGAGAGAAAGCACAAGCAGGGGGAGCGGCAGGCAGAAGGAGAGGGAGAAAAAGACTGCCCACTGAGCAGGGAGCCCAGTATGGGAATCTGTCCCTGGACCTTGGGATCATGACCTAAGCCAAAGGCAGACCCTTAACCAACTGAGCCACCCAAAGTAGCCACCTACTACTAAACAATTTTGTACTCCCACCAATAGTGGACAAGGGTTCCAGCTTCTCTAAGTCAGTACTTGCTATATTGTTTGTTTGGTTTTGGATAGTAGTCATCCTAATGGGTGTGCGGTCATATCTCATTGTAGTGTTGGTTTGCATATCCCAAATGATTCTAATAATTAATGATGTTGAGCATCTTTTCATAGGCTTACTTTTTTTAAAAAAATATTTCCCCTATTTTTCACTCCCAGATTCTTGTAGTTCCTCTAAGGGCTTGGGGTTGAGATACAAAAGCCAGAGTCTTTTCTGCTTCCTGATTTGTTGTGGCCCACCCTTGAGGGAAGAGGACACCACATTACACCACACAAGCTCCTCACCCAGCTGTAAGGACAGGTACTCTGGGAGCCTGAGGAAGAACTCCCCCCCAGGCCTGGAGCATGAGAGACAGAAATGTGCAGGATGAGTAAGAGGACGTATGATTAAGAGTCAGACTGTTGGGGGAGAAGAACGGGGCACAAGGTTGGGATGAGGGGGAAAGTGTTCTATATTGAGAGGGAACAGCATGTGCAAAGCTTCTGACAAAAGAAAGAAAAGGATGTTAGAGTCTAGAAAGGGGAAAGAGATGAGGATAGAGATAGCCAGACCTAGTTGGACTTTGTCTGGATTCTAGGGAGAGAAAATTTAAAGGGTTTTAAACCAAAAATCAAGATAAGATTTTGCGATAAGATTCAAAGATTATTTTGAAGAAAATGTTAACAAAATGAAAATACAATCTATGGGAATAGGAAAGAATACCTGCAGAACATAGTGGGCTAATATCGAAAATGTATAAAGAACTCAAGTGCTTTGACAGCAAAAAGCAAAAAAAAACAACCCACAAATAATTTTCTTAACTAAAATGGGCAAAGACCTATATAGACATTTTTCCAAAGAAGACCTATGAATGGCCAACAGGTCCATAAAAAGGTACTCAATGTCATTAATCACCAGGGACCTGCAAATCAAAACCACCATGAGATATCACATCACACCTGTTGGAAGGGCTGTCACTGAAAAGGGAAGAGAGAAATACCAGGACCCCTTATGCACTGCTGGGAGGATTCTAAACTGGGGCAACCACTATGTTTCTACACTGTTTCCACAGTATAACAGATCCTCAAAAATTTTAAAATAGGAATATCATATGATCAAGCAAGTCCACTTCTGGGAATATATCTGGACATATGAGATATCTGCACCTCCATGTTCACTACAGCATTATTGACAGGAGTCAAGATATGGAATATAACCTGAGAGTCCACTGACAGTTGAATGGGTAGAGGAAATGTGTTGTGTGGATACAAGGGAATATTATTCAGCCATAAAAAAGAAATTCTACCGTTTGTGACCACATAGATGAAGCTGGAGGGCATTATGTTAAGTCAGATAAGTTGGACAAAAAGATACAATCTGTGATCTCACATGTGGAAATCTTAAAAAAAAAAAAGAAAAGGGAAGAAAGGAAAGAAGGGAGGGAGGGAGGGAGGGAGGGAGAGAGGAGGGAAGGAAAGGCAAGAACTCATAAAAAGAGAACAGATTTGTGGTTACCAGAGGCAGGGGGTCGGGGAGGGGAATTGAATGTAGGTGGTTGAAAGGTACAAACTTCTGGTTGGGGGGCGCTAAGCCCTGGGGAGTTAAGGTGTAGCACAGTGACCATCGTTAATACTGCCGTATGGTGTGTTTGAAAGTTCCTAAAAGAGTAGATCCCAAGAATTCTCATCACAAGGAAAAAACATTCTTTTTTCTCTTTGTTTATATATCCATATGAGACGATGGATGTTAACTAAACTTACTGTGAAAATCGTTTCACAATTTGTGGAAGTCCAGTTGTCATACTGTCCACCTAAAACTTACACTGTGCTGTATCTCAGTGATGTCTCAATGAAACTGGGGGGAAAAATGAAGTGAAATGGGTTTGAGAAGCATCTGGAGGACAGAAACTTTGGGTCTTGGGACTGGTTTGGAGCAGGAAGGGGCAGCTCCCTGAGCTCAAAGAAGCTCCTCCTCAGGGCATGAAACCTCCAGCCCCCGCGAGGAGTTGCTGTGTGCCACATGCCTGCCTGTCAAGTGGCCAGGCTTGTGGGCATGACAAGGCCTTCTGGAACCAGATATGGTGGGCATCCCCAACTGTCCCTGGATTCACTAACTACCTAAATCCATTAATGGGACTCCTCTCAAGTCTCTTCAAGGGAACAGAGCCAAGTAGTCCTGGAAGGAAGAGCCATAGAGCCCTACACACAGGGGAGCACATCCCCAACCCATCACCCAGCCCTGTTCACACCCTCAGGTAGCTAAGTGACCATGGACCTTCAACTAGAATACCTGGGTAAGGGAGGTCAGGAAGGTCAGAGAGCCTTTTTTTTTTTTTTTTTAAGATTTTATTTCTTTATTTGAAAGAGCGAGAGCACACAAGTGTTGGGGAGGGGCAGAGGGAGAGGGAGAAACAGATTCCCTGCTGAGTAGGGCGCCCAATGCGGGGCTTGATCCCAAGACCCCAAGATCATAACCTGAGCTGAAGGCAGATGCTTACCACCTGGGCGCCCCGACAGAGAGCCTTCTTGCACAGCTGAGGTTGGGTAGCAGGCTTGTTCTAGGACTAAATTTAAGGCCACATGAGCCCTGTGTCATTTGCCCTAGGCTCCCACTGCTGTAACCATTATGCCACCATTTTGCTTTGGCCGCAAAGCCAAAGGATAAATGTGAAATGTGTTCCATCTTCCTGCGACATCCATTTGACTCAAAGAATGTGAGGAAAATAATATTATTTTTGTATTAAACACATTATGATGGAATAGAATGCAAAATTTATGTGTGGGTTTTTTGTTTTGTTTTGTTTTGTTTTTTTTTTGTTTTTTGTTTTTTTTTTTTTTATGTGTGGGTTTTAGATAAACAGAAGCCCTGAGATCCTACTAGGGCTTTGAGCTGGCTGTTTTGACCCAAGGCCCTTGGGGGGAATGTGGTCTGGCCCCTTTGGACACCATTCTGATGGAAAAGTTTGAGAAAAATCAGGGTTCTTTAACAGCCACGGTCCGAAGGACAGGCTCAGCAAAGAGTAGCTGCTGCTTCCAGGGATAGCTGTGTGTGGAAGGGACCTCCAGGTCAAACAGGAGTCACCCTGGGCTGCCCTAGGGCAGTGACGTCAGAGTCACCAATGATGTAGGTGCATGGCGGATGCTGGCAGACTCTCTCACAGGTAGCTGACGTTCACTTCTCCTAGTCCCAGCCAGTTATCAGCAAAGCATTCCTCTTATCTCCCCCTGAGTACAGCGCAAGCCGGTTCTCTGGCCCTCAGCTCCCCGTGAAGACAGAGCCAGAGCGAGCCCGGCTGGACTTCGGTCAGCCATTGGCAGGAGGAGGCAAGAGGGAAGACGGCCAGTCCTTCCACCATCTGTTCGGTCACTGGTTTCACCCGCAGTGTCCAATTCTGTCACCTTTGCTCCCTGGTCGATGAGTAGCAGAGTGGTTCGAGGCTAGTACAGGGGACCAAAGGGCTGGGTAGGAATGGATTTAGAGTGGGATCGGTAGGAGAAGATGAAGAAAGGGTTGCAACCCTTTGTGGTCTGATTGGCAGAGGGTAAAGGCAAGAGGAAAAAGGAACATGGGAGAGCAATGAGAGACTTTATGTCCTGGCATCTTCCTCCCCAGGAGGCCACCTAGTCTGTTCCTGACAGTGGGTTCCATAGTTCCCCTGAAGAGGTACACAGTGACCCTTGACTACAGGAGGCTTGATATCCATAAATGAGAGCTGAATATATCCCTTGGGAAACACCTGATAGAGGGGTACACACAACCCTACCCTCAGGAAGCCCCAGTCTGAGGGAAAGACACAGCCCTGCCCTCTGGGACCCCCAGTATGAGGGAAGACATAGTCATGCCCTCTGGGAGTCCTAGTCTGAGAGGAGACACAGCCCTGCCTCAGGGAGCCTCAGTCTGAGGGGGAGACCCAGCCCTGCCCTCAGGGACCCCAGTCTGAGAGGAGGTAGTGCCCCTGTCCTCAGGGAGCCCTAGGTCTGTCAGGAAGACCCTGGCTGTGCCCTAAGAGAGCCCCAGCTTGGTCGGAGTACCTCATTAGGTCCCCCAGAGGCTTTTGTCTAGCTGGCCACAGGTACTGCTGTGGCTTTGCTTTGAATTCCTGTAAACAGAAATGGGAAATCCCAGGAACTGAAACACTTTTAATCACCCTCCTTTATTGCCCTTCCCTGGGTGACTCAGCGGTAGGAAAATCACAGCTCCCGAGAGGGAGAGAGAGACAGAGAGAACCAAGAATGAAAACTGGAAGGGAGAGTGGTGAGAGAGAGGCAGCTAGTGACACAGCCTCCACAGCTGGCCCATCTCCTCCCTACAGTGGCTGCTGGTGACCAGTTGAGAGCAGCCACTGAAGCTGCTGACAGAGCTGGCGTGACCCACAACACCCTGTCCCCAGCCCCCAGGGATCCCCCACAGCAGGACTGGGCCTAGGTCCGGGGTGGGGGGGTGGCCAGTGCACAGAAGTGAATCTGAGTGGTCTGAGGGAGGTTGCTCACCATCCAGGCCTTTGATTCCTGGAGTTTCAGGTGCACACCCTGCCCTTCAGCCAGAATGCACCCCCTTTCCCTCTGGTGTGCCCCATCCTACTCTCCTTCAGTCCCACCTGATCCGTCAGAGCTGCCATCACACCCTCTGAGCCCACACTGCTGTCATCTGACTGATTTGAGGTAGACGGGGGCTTGTGATCCTTCTTCTCTCAACCCTTAAGCCTCAAGAATAGGCGGGCACCTGGGTGGCTCAGTCTGTTAAGTGTCTGCCTTCAACTCAGGTCATGATCCCAGGGTCCTGGGATCAAGCCCCACACTGGGCTCCCTGCTCAGCGGGGAGCCTGCTTCTCCCTCTGACAACCCCCCTCCCCCGCCATGCTCACTTTCTCTCTCTCTCTCTCTCTCATTCTCTCTCTCAAATAAATAAATAAAAATCTTTAAAAAAAAAGAGGTGTTGGGCCAAATGGGCCCAGTCCTTAAGAAAACATGAATGGATGAATGAATGAATGAATGAATAAAAGAAACTAGAACCCAAACCCAGTTTTCTTGACAGAAGCAAGAGGGCAAGAGACATCCAGCCCCGCCTTTCCCTGGGAGTGTGGGAGGGGGACACCTCCTTGAGCTGAAAAGGGTTTTAGAACTGTCTTGAAACTGAGTCTTAGCAAGGGCAAGGGCCTACCCCAAATCACATCAGTTTACCAGAAACAGAGTCAAGACCTGAACCAGGGTCCACTGTCTCGCTCTCTCTGCCTGATTCTCTACCCTTGTACCTGGACCCAGGACTCTGGGTCAGGCTGACACCCAGAGGGAGACACGCTGTTCTGTCCTCGCCTGGGTGGGGTGGAGCGGCATGACCGTGCCAGCGGCTGAGTGGCCCCACCCACAGTGGGTACATTTCATCACTGACAAAGTCTAGTTAAGTTTCGCCGCTTCTGCGCCCAGGGAGAGCCGGGCTTTATCAGCAAGATCTGCTTGGATCCCCCATCCCAAATTTGATGCAAGCACCCAGGATATCCCAGCCCTGGCGGCAGGGAGTGCTGGGCTGTCCATGTACACTTCTCCTGGGGGCAGCTCTTGGGCTCCCTCAAGGCTAGGGGGGCTGGCATAGACTGCTCTGGAGGGGTCCTGCCCAGCTTTTCCTACTGCCCCTCAATGGCAACTGAGTTTGGAGATGATTATAAGAATCATACTCCCAGGCCGCCTGGGTGGCTCAGTGGTGTAAAGCCTCTGCCTTCGGCTTAGGTCATGATCCCAGTCCTGGGATGGAGACCCGCATCAGGCTCTCTGCTCAGCAGGGAGCCTGCTTCCACCTCTCTCTCTCTCTCTGCCTGCCTCTCTGCCTACTTGTGATCTCTGCCTGTCAAATAAATAAATAAAACCTTAAAAAAAAATCACTACTCCCACTTATTCTGCCCATCCCTTCACAAATATTTCCTCACCCACAACACTTACTCACCCAATGAGAAGATACTGTTATTAGCCCCATTTCCCAGAATGAGGATCCTGGGGCTCAGAGAGGGGCAGTGACTTGCCCAGGGAGCTCAGCTGGGACTGCCCAGCTCCAAATCCTTGCTGTTTACCACCACACGGCCAAGACCCAGCTGCTGCCTCACCCCTCAAATTCCTCCCAAAGAGAAGGCCACCCATAATCCTGAGAGCAGGAGACAGACCTTGGATAAATTACAAAGTGGCTGCGGGTACAAGGGGGTATAGGGGTGGGGAACCCCTGCACTCGGGCTGTAATAAAGGCGTAAACTGGAAACCCACTGGGAGTCTCCCCTTTGCCTTCCTTCACCCATTAGGGGAGGGAGGAGGCAGGAACTAGCTAGCATTGGCTTGGCGCTTGTAAGATGATATTGGGCCCAGGGCAGGTCGGTAATTTCCAAGTTCTTTGGTGTTGGAACCAGGTATTTGTAGGACTGGTTTCCTGGGGGTGACACCCTCTGCAGAGGGGGCCCAGGGCTCTGCTCTTGGATCCTTCCTAACCAGTATCGTCACTAGCGACTGGGAGGAAGACACAACTGTCCACCTGTTGAGCTTCTAGAGAGAGCTGATGCAGAGTGGACTTAGGAACACTGTGAAAGACAGAATCCAGATGGTGATCTGCCCTGCGAATGATGAGTTTGGTGTTCCTGCAACAGCCATTGGGCCCTACTGTGTGCCAGGCCCTGGGGAATCAAGGGACAATGAGGGGTCAGTGCCCTTGACGCAAGGTTGGGGGTTGAGTGGAAGGGCAGGAGCCCATGCCAGATTCAGAGGCCGCCCAGCCCCCAAGATGCAATGATTAACTTGGCAGTGGGGCCCAGGTTAACCTGGTGGGTTGAGGGGAAGGGGGTTGGGCAGGGGGAGAAGCATTTATTGGAGAAGGGCTTATCTAGGCTGGCTTTGAAAGGCAAATCAGAATAATAGGCCTTCCTGCCCAGGGAGCCACTGGGATTACTGTGAAAATCAAAGGAGATAATGGAGGGGAAAGTATCTTGGGATCTGACTTTCAAAACCCCAGACTCTGGGGCCTGTTAATATCCATGGGTGAGAAATGATCCCACAGGTGTGGGATCATTTATTCACCTGAGGATGCCTCCTATGACCCTCCAGAGCCATCCGCCTTCCCACTCCTCACTTCCACCTCCACTGTGCCCAGTGAAAAACATGTTTGTACGGAGTTGCCACTGGGAACTATTGCTCACCCCAAGATAACCCTGTGTTACCACACTACCCTGATATCATTCCTGCCAAAACAGAAGGTTGGGCCTTTTAGTTAGTCCGAATGGCCTTATCTCATCTAGAAGCACATAGTCCACGAGATTGGGATTCCATGGAAAGAATCCTTTCACCTTCACTGTTGTCTTCAAGGGTGCCTTGGGAACCCCAGGTTAAGGACATCTAGCTGGGGCAACATATCTGGTCACTGGCCTCCCACCATCCTGGGGATCTCCTCCCCATTCAGCCATTCTCTGGTGATTTATTGAGCACCTAATGTATGCCAAGCACCGGGTTTAGGACTCAGTGAGAGGTACTCCCATGGGCATGTGTGTGAGTGTCTATTTCTTTGTCACCTGGATGGACTTGTTCAGCAGGCTGGGTTCTCTAGAAAGCAGCTGCTGAAATGGAGGTGGGCATGGGAAAGGGTCACCGGGGAGTGACTTCTGTGAAGGGTGGGATTGGGCAGATCTGACCATTCTCTACCAGCCCATCCAGGGAACTGAGGAGCAAAGATTGCCCAGCAGAGGGCCCTGATGGCACTGGGCAAAATGACCAGGCCCTAGAACCAGTTGTACTCAACCAGTGGTCCTCAAGGTCAAGACCAGAGAGGTGAGGCAGTGCCTAAAGCACACGCTGACAGGAGGTGCTCGCATGACCTTGATGGCCAGCGTGTCCTCACATTTTGTGTCCTGGGTGCCCCCTCTCCCTATCCTATAGCCCCAGCCCCAGGCTTCTGGAAGACTCTAAAACCTAGAACCCTTCAGCTCACCATACTCCTTGCAACTGGGCAGGCAGTTAAAAGGAAGTCTGCAACAGCTCATGTCCAAATTTGCCACATTCTTCCATTCAACACAGGCTTACCGAGCATCTGCCAGGTGCCAGGCTCCAGGGACATGAAATGAACAAATCAGACCAGTCTCTGCCCTGGGGAGCTTCCAGTCTGGCCTGTCTCCCTGCACATACCCGGGTCTGGGCCTCCATATCTGTGTGTCAGGGTCAGCCTGGGCACATGCCTGTGCTGGAGCAGACCTATTGCCCCATGTGCGTGCACGCTTGAGGAACACACACTCACACACAATCAAGGGGGTCCTCAAAGGGTGAAGATTTTTCAGAAAACCTGTGGCTTCACTGGAAGGATGAGAGAGCACCCCAAAGGTAGAAGGAGGGTCAGCCTGATGAGTTAGCTGGAAACCACAGGCGGAAGAAAGGGAAAGCGAGTTGACGTGGCCGATCCTGTCCCTGGTGGGGCATTTCCATGCAGGAATGAGCAAGAAGCAGGTGGCAGTAGGGAGGGCTCGTGCAATCCTGGGCCAGCAGCTGGGCACAGAGCCAGGGAGGAAAAATTTCTGCTTTCTTAAGAGCTAGGGAGTGGAGGGAGGAGAAGGGACCTTGAAGAAAGTCCAAAGATCGAGACCCAGAGCCAGGGTGAGCCCTTGAGACAGGAAGGAACCTCCTGGCAAGGAGAGGGCAGGGGGATGCGAGCCAGCAGAGCTCCAGGACAGCTCATCTGTCACTTCTGTCAGTCATCATTCACGGAACCACAAGCAAACTGCATTTGAATGAGAAGGAGAAGTGGCAGGAACTTTGTCTAGCCTTTGCATAATATCAGGGCTCCTCCTCCCGGAATTGAGTCCAGTGTCCCTGCAGGAACCCTGGAGTCATGCTAGACTCCTCTCACCTTTGCTCCCTCTGTGCTTCAGTCCCCAACACCAGTCTACCTTCTTCTTCTTCTTCTTTTTTTAAGATTTTATTTTCAAGTAATCTCTACACCCAATGTGGGGCTCAAACTCGCAACCCTAAGGTCAGGAGCACCAAGCTCCACCAGCTGAGCCAGCCAGGTGCCCTGAGACAAGTCTACCTTTGAAGGACTTCCGGAATCCTGCTCTTTGGCCTATCCTTGCCAGGGCCTCTGGCCTCACCAGGACCACTGTACTCTCTGTCCCCGGCTGTTAACAGTCTCTTGTCTGCCTGCCTCCCATCTCCTTGCTCCCTCAGATCTATTCTCTTTGCTATGAAATATACCACAGCACTCTTTTCCCTAAGCCCCATTATTGTCAAGACAGAACCCCATGTTCTTACTTTGACCTTCAAGATATGACCGCTACTTAACTTTGTACTCACTTCTGCTCCCCTCCTATAGCTCTACACTGTAGCCCTTTCGTCCTTAAAGTCAACACCCCCTCCCACACACCCCCTCCCACACACCCAGAGGCTCTCTGGCCTCTGGGCTTCCTCAAATGCTGTTCCCTCTGCCTGGAACACACTCCCTCAGACTAACTCCCGCCCCAACCTTCAGTTCTCAGCTTCTGCACTGCTCACTCCAGGAAGCCTTCCCCGGATTCCCTACCACACCCCAGGGTTAGATGTTTCTGCCCCAGGTCCCTGCCATGGCATTTGCCAGGTTACTGTTATTGGCGAATTATAGCAGCTCCAATGGGGACATTTCCTCTGTCTTGCTCAGACTGTGCCTTCAGGGTGCCTCCCAGCACCCACGTCACCAGCAAATATTTTTTTGAGCATCTGCATAATGTCAGGTGCCACAAATAGACCCTGGGGAAATGATGGGGAATTAGCAAAGTTCTTGTCTTCACTGAGCTTCCACTCTTGGCTTTTGCATATCCCAGAGTTATCAAGGGGCACTATTAGTTGTATAGTGGGAAAAGGAAAGTGACACAAAAGAGGGAGGGAGCAAGGAAGGGTAGAGAAAGAGAAAGAGAGAAAGGAAGGGAAGGAGGGAGGGAGGAACGGTGAGATGGATGAAAGGTGGATTCCTGTCCAAACTTCCGAGTGAAGTAAGCCAAGCTCTTCACAGTTCCGGGTCCTGCCCTGTGCCAGAAGCTTCCTCGTCTCTTTTCACTTTGCTGCACAGATTTTACGCTCCAGAGAAAATGCAGCTTCCCAACGCACCATGGTCTTACCTACCTCTGAGCTTTCGCACGCGTTGTGCCCCCTCTCAAGAGTGCCTTTGCGGGCCTCGAGGTTCCTGCTTGCCCTTCGTGACTTGGCTGTCATGTGTCATCTCCTGTTTCAAGTTCCATACTTCCTTCTCTGGGCCCCTGGGACATAGCACATACCTCCCTTGTGTGTGTCACCTAGCATGCTAACTAGTCATCTATCTGCCACATCATTCTCCCACCAGACTGTGAGCTCCACGAGAGGAGAGACCAAGTCTTCTTTATCTCGGATCCCTAGAGAGCCAAACCTAAGTCTGGCCCGGGGCCGGGTGCTTCAGCGTCTGCTGAACTGAATAGGAAGGTTTTTGATTCCAATCCTAGGCCTATTGACCATCTCATTTGTCTCCCAGCCTTGCTCAGACTGACATGCTGCCAAGACCAAGTGCAGGGCTGGTCATCCAGTCCGCCCAGCCCTTGTGGGACACACATTTCCCAAGCTGGGATGCCTTTCCTCTGTCATGATGTCACACACACACACACACACACACACACACACACACACACACATCCTTACTTTCTTGTCGGTCCTCAACTCCAGTGTGCCATGGGCCCTGGACTGGAAAAAGGTCTTTGGGTCCTGAGCCCAAGCAGGGACCCAGAGTACTCTAATTACCTATCTCCCCAGGTCCCTGTCACCTGCCCTCTCTTCCCTCACATGTAACCACTAGCCTGACACCTAACACTATCGATGTGTTGTTGCAGTGTTTCTATAAGCAGAATCACACAACACACCCTTTTCTGAATCTGGCTTCTTTTCACTCAACATCATGTTTATGAGACCCGTTTGTGTTGTCGCATATAATGACCCTGTCTTCATATTCATTGCTGCCTAATATTCCATTAGAAGAATAGTCCATAATCTGTTTATCCATTCTAACTTTGATGGGTATTTTAGACGTTTCTGTTTGATTTTTATACATGAGGCTATTATGGACATTTTGAAGTCTCATGGTGCACAGACACGTGAATTTCTTTGGGGGAATTTCCTCTAGGAAAGGCATTGTCGGGTCCTAGGGCAAGCAAGTGGTCAGCTTTAAAGATGTTGCCAGTTGTCCAGCGTGATGGCAAACCATTTTCTTTTAATTAAAGAGAAAGTTTAAGCCTACATAAACATCTTTTATACATGGTGGTAGCTGGTAATAGTAACTGACAGCAAGTAGGCAAATAGGGTGTTTAGAGGATGTGGATAGGAGATACTTAAGTTTCACTCAGCACTCCTTATATCGTTGGAATTGTGAAGCTGAAGTCAAACCTAGTGCCAATTTTTTTTTTTTTTAATTAAGAAAGAAGAAGAAAGGGGAGAAAAGTCCATGTGCTTTTCAAATACCTTCTTGGGGTCTTTGTAATAGACCCCTTGGTCTCCACTCACCCCCACATCCCCATCTAAAAGTGACCCTCCCTACCCGACCTCTCTGTTCTTAATATGGCAAGTTACTGGGGAACAGAGCACCTAGTCTGAGGAGGGAGGCTTTCCCACCAGGAAGGAGGACCCAACAGGCTGTAAGGAGCAGGAATTGCAGAGCCCAGGAGAGGACAGAGGAGGCCAAACAATAGAAGTGGATGAACAAATAGCTCATTACACCCAAAATTCCCAAGGAGACACCGAAGGGAGGTGTGGTCCGGGTTGGAGATGATCTGGAAAGACTTGCCAGTTAGGAAGGGTTCCAAAGGCAGAGGTGACAAAGGGAAAGGGAACAAAGGGAACATCACCTAAAAGTGTGGGAGGAGGTGAGAAGTGCACATATGTGGACTTTGGGGCATGGCTCCCCTCCCCCTTCCCACTCAGAAGCTTTCACTCACACTTCAACTCACACTCCACCCCAACCCAGAGAACACTGAGCACTTCTCATCCAAGGATTCTTCCCACCCCTCAGTCAAGGGCTCACCTGCACCTCTGACCACAGCCCGGAGGAAGTGGCTGCTGAGCTGGGCCTAGGGGAGGGAGTCAGGGCCTCTGGCTGCATCTGCTTCTCTGAGAAGGGCTGAGTAGGGGAAGTGACCCGCGCATGCGTGGGGCACCTTCTTCCCTCGCTTGCTGGCTCATTCCATGCTATGGGCCAGATTCAGGCTCAGCACGAGGGACTGGGGACCTAGGGGTAAAGAAGACACAGTGCTCTGTGGTTCCACATGATTTTAGAGAGGGCAGGAGGGACACCCCCCCCCCAAATAATGCTTTCCCTCTAAATGACAAATTTTACAGAAACCTGTGATAGTGGGAACACATTGCTGAGGCCCATCACGGGGCCTGGAAAGTACAAGACAGACCCTGCAGCTTGAGCTCCGTTAGCTTATTTTATTTATTTATTTTTCTTTCTTTCTTTCTTTCTTTTTATAAGATTTTATTTATTTATTTGAGGGAAAGTAAGTGAGAGAGAGCACAAGCACCAGACGACCTGGGCCGAAGGCAGATGCTTAATCAACTGAGCCACCCAGGTACCCCCCTAAGGCCCTGCCTCTTAGAAGTCCAGATATTAATGAAAGGAACCAGTCCTCAGGATATGGCTCAAGGGAAGGGTGCTGGGCACTGAGGGTGGGCATTCTGACAGGAAAGGGGTGAGGGTCCAAGAGGGGGAGGACCAGGGAAGATGGCAGTAAGAGAAGGTAGCTAAGGCTCCCCCCCAACCTGGCGGACACCCCACCCTTTAGAGCACAGATGGCATTGCTCACAGTGAATCTGCCTCCCTCTTTGGAGCCAACAGGAGCCAGCTGCCCCCACCCCCCACCCCCAGCTTTCCCAGTAGTCAGGAACAGGGTGGAGCTTCCCTCCACCTGGAATTCCTTATGAAGAGAGAGCAAGGTCCCAGGAAGGGGAAAGTGAGCAGACCCATTCTACACCAACCCTATGTGGACTTTTCTGCTCTGGGTTTCCATCTTCACCCTTTTTCAGTGCAGACGTTGGAATAAATCAACTTAAACCAACGAAAGGCTTATGGAAGCCCAGGATGTCCAAAGTCTTCTTACCCGGGGACTTTTAGTCAAAGGAGATGATGGTGTCTCTTTCCATGTCAGTGCCTTATTACTTCAACAAATTAAATAATCACTTTCTCACCCTGAGCCTTTCTAATTATGACACAAAAACTATAAAATAGAAGCTTGATAAATTTGCCTCCCCAAAAATGTTTTTTTACTTTCAAATTTCTGCATGGTAGATGCTATCATAAACAAAACCAAAGGACAAGCAACAAACTTGGAAAAGTATTTGTAGTTAACATCATAAACAGATAGTTAAATTCCCTAATATATATAAAGAGCTCCCACAAATCAATAAGAAAAAAAGCCCAACAATCTTCAATAGAAAAAAAGAGTAAGCAAAGGACATCAACAGACAATCCACAGGGAGAAAAAGTTTGAATGGCTCAAACATTTGAGAAGATGCCCAGTTTCACCTGCAATGAGGGAACCACATACTTAAACAAGCACCAACATACAGTTTCCACCTACAAACATCAAACATTTGTCCGTATACTGATTTGGCAAAGATATGTAGAAACAGCACTCAGATCTTTCTGCTGAGCATGTAAATTGGAACAAATCCTCTGGAGAACAATTTGGCTACAGCTCTCAAAATTATAAATGCACATTCATTTGACCCAGCCATTCCACTTTGCTTTTGTAGTTTTCGTATTTGAAACCACCTGACCATATTAATTGTTGGAAAGTAAATTGAAACAAATTAAAAACTTCTCCCTAGGGAGGTATGAGAGCCTACTAGGGGAGCCTGCAGTCTTTTGTGGCTCAGTGGGGGTGAAGCCTTTTACTCAGCTACGGGAGATAGTTGATGTCTGTTTTTTGACCATTAAACAAACTTAAGCCATTTTCAGATACTGCCGTTTATTGTTTTATGTCTATCTACGATGGCTGGTTAGTTAGGAAGGGGAAGGAGAAAAATTACTGATTCTAGAGTATAAGCACCCAATATGGGCTTTGGCAATTTGCCTCCCAGTGTCCATCAGCAGATCTGTAATTTGCATTCATCTGATCAAAATTATTTTTAAAGCACAACAAGATGTCCTGGGCTCTTATTATTGAACAATATTAAAATGAAACAAAAGAGGGCTGATTCTTTCCAACCTGGCTGTGTTTTTATTGGAAATGGAGGCTATGTATAGCCTCCCTGTGTTATGTGTGCAGACACGCTTAGGAAAAGCAGTCTGGGGGATGCCTGGGTGGCTCATCTGCCTTTGATTGATCATCTGCCTTTGGCTCAGGTCATGATCCAGGGGTCTTGGGATCCAGCCCCAGGTCGGGCTCTCTGCTCAGCGGGAGCTTGCTTCTCCCTCTGCCATTCCCCCTGCTTGTGTTCTCTGTCTCTCTCAAATAAATAGGTAAATCTTTTTTTTAAAAAGGGGGGGTGACCTGAAACCTTCTCTCCCATCAATCATGTGCAAACCAAGACTTGAAACATAGGACAAGGAACCAGATGATTCTTCATGATGTGAAATACAAGAATTCCACATGTCATGTCCCGAAAACAGTTTTCTGCAATTGAAAATACTATCAAAGTCACTTTTAAATACGTTCAGTCCCTAATGGACACACACTATAACTTGTCATTTTGAATTTGTCCATCAAAGCATGCTTTCCCTTAAGTAGTAAGCTCACTTACCTTGGAAAACCTCAAAATTAGTCCTTACACATTACAAGTATTTAAAAGAATTCTATAACATAACTGTAATAATATATTTCAAAGATGTAATTTTTTTTACTGAAAACACTGTGCTTTGAAAAAAGTGCTGAAAGGACCATTTAAAACTATTTCAGGCAATTCCCAACATTATACATTAGTGTTGAGGCTGTTGGAGACCTTTGAATAATTGAGACAGCGGACATTAGCTATGTTTTTGTTGGCTTCCGAGACCTAACAGCCAGATGTGTCATCGCTCAGCATCTGGGCTGCCCAAATGCTGACCCCTGGGGAAGCACCTAGAGGCAGCCAGGCAGGAGTTAAACATTTCCTTGTAGATACTCCCTATCTGCAGCAATTTATAAGTTATCTTGATCTCCCTTGAGCCTTATGAAACTTCTTTTATCTATATTTATCTACTATCTACCTATCTGTCTTCTGTTACCTGTCATCTATCCATCTATCTATCTATCTATCTATCATCTATCATCTGTCTGTCTATCTATCTATCTAGTTTTTCCCACTCTACAGATGAAAATACTGAGTCCCAGGGAAGTTTACATCATTTGCCTGAAGTCACACAGGTGTCAAAGCCAGGTTTACAGCATTCCTTGACCTGTCCCTTAGAGGTAACTATAACAGTCCCAGCTCCTCCCCGCCCCCCACCACCACAGACACCCACCCCCACACTCCTCACCCCCTTTGCATTTGAGGACAAACCCGGTGCTTTTGTGGTGAAAGGAGCTCAGAGCGATGGTGGGGGGTGTCTGGGAGGCAGCTGGAGGCTGAAGTGTGATTGGCCCATAGCTGCCTTAGTGGGGGGCCAGGAGCAGAGGGCCTGGGGGCAGAGGCCATCAAAGTCAGCATCTGCAATTCTGCTCTATGAGCAAATAAATGGATGACACTCAGCAATCATCTGTGCCTGATGGGGCCAAAGCCCCTGGAAAGCTACTTGACTGGGCTCCGTAAATGTTTAAGCACTGGGGTGCTGGTAAGGAATAAGCAAGCGTGGGGGGGGTGTTCATGTGCAAGAATCATGGAAAGGGAGACTTTAACCCTAGGGCTGAGTAGTCCCTGCCCCCCACCCACCCAGCTGCCCACCCCCCACCCTCGGTCCACTGCCATCATGGGCCTCAAAGGTCAGGAAAGGGCTGCCTGGGTCAGGCTGGGCCCCACCCCAGGAGCAAGGGGGAGGAGTGAGAGACCCTAGAGTCCAGGAGCCCCCTCCCCTCTCTCATTTAATCGAGGTCAGTTCAGTCTGTCCTAGGCATTGAATTGGAGCTTAGGCAGTTCCTTTCTGAGGGTCACACTCTTCTGGGTTTGTAGCTGTCTGACTTTATTCCTCCCCATTCCTTCACCACCTCCTAACAGGGCCACTCCATGGGCCTCTGCTTTCCCGGTCCACCTCAGTCCCTCCCAGGCATGGAACCACTGATCCCTGAAGGGTCTAACATCCGCTGGCCCAGCCAAGTGGAAAACAAGAGTGAGTGCAGCTGAATCATAGGGGAAGGCATGCAAGCAGGACCAAGGTCCCAGGCCTGCTCTCCCCTTGGTGGCGGACAATGGGCTTCCCAAACGGGGTTGCTGTCAACTGGGAGCCCTTGTCTTAAACCACCAGGACCCTTAGCCACCGTCAGCTTCATCACCACCATCTGAAGGCTGGGCAGGGTATTGTACAAGTGGAATCTGAAGTGGGCAGCGTGCTGCGCAAGTGGGATTTCTTTCCAGGTTTTCTGTCCATCCTGGATTTAAAGCAGTTGCTCTGAGTGTGGGAAGAGCTCTTAGCCCTATGTGGAGAGTGAGAGCTGCCATTGCATATCTACTCTCACTTTCTTCCTTATTATAATGGGAGGTATTGTGGAAGGTGATGAGGTACCCAGCTTAAAACACACAAATAAACATTTCCCAGACTCCCTTTCATAGCAGGATGGCTGATGATGCACTGATGGTGAGGGAGGGAGAAGGTTTCAGGGGAAACGCAGTAAGCATCCTAATTGAGCTGACAGGTGTCTTTTGCCATATCTCCCTCCTTCCTCAAACTTGGATGTGCTGGCTGGAGCTCCAGCTGCTCTCTTGGACTATGAGGTGACCCAAAAGATAAAAACCCATGCAAAGGATGGAGAGACACACAGCTGGATGGAGCCTGGGACATCACGACAACACGGAGCTGAAGCTGAAACTCTAAGCACTAGCTTATCTACGGAGTTCTATGGAGAGAAAACAAAGCTCTGTCTTATTAAGCCACTATCATTTTGAGTCTCTCTTACTATCAGCCAAATGCAATTCCTAACTGAGACATTGAGCTTCCCTAAAATTCCCTCCAAACGGACATAGGGTCCCATTCTCCAAAGATCTCAGTCAAGAGGGGATGACGTCATGCATCGTGGTCTTTGGGCAGCGGGTGGGAGGGACCGGGGGTAGGAGCAGTGCAGACAGAATGTGCTCCACATGCTCAAGTCTGAGACATCGTCTACCATCATGGCATAATCCTCAACAGATGGGGGGAGTCCTCATCGCTCCATTGTCAGAAACAAAGCAAAAGCCCTTAGAGTCAAGGTTGACTTCCTATCCTGGATCTGTAAGGATCGGCTTCTCCCTGCTTGCTCACCCTTCAGAAGCTTTCTGGGTTGACCAACGAAGATCCAGCAACCCTCCCAGTTATCACCCCTCTCTGGTATCTGTTGGAAGCAGATGCCCCTGATTGCCTGCCTCACATGCTTCCCCCGGGCACAGGTCTGCTTTCAGCCACAGCTATGGTGGACGGTCCCATGGAAGCTGCTCTCTGCCCCAGGACCTCCCCCAACATCTCAGCAGCCAGCTTAAGCTGTGCTCAGGTGGCACAACAGGATTTGATCTGGGCTCATGTGGCCCTAAAGCTGGGGCTCTTTGCCCTGGCTACAGTGGGACACCCTGGAAAGCTTTGGAAAAGAAACCCTGCCGGGTTCCCATTCCTAGTTGCCTTTCTCGATGCCTGGAATGGAGTTTGAGTCTTAGTTTTTGGAAAGTTCTCTGGAGATTCTAAAGGTCATACAGGCCCAAGAGCCACTGTTCTGAGGCCCGGCACATTTGATTCCCTCAGCAATTAGAGTTACTCACTGTTGACCTCGGGGCCAGAGGGTCAATTTCTTTGAGCCTCATCTGTAAAATGGGTATAAAAATACTTAGTCTGTCTACCTTGCCAGGCCAGTACGATACTAATGGTAACTCAAGCTTTCCTCTCCTTCCCCTCCCCTCAGTCTCTTCTCACAGGAGGGTGAGTGTGTGGGGCAACCGAGGGAGGGAGACCATGAGGGGTAAGGGTTTGCACAGAATCATGTGTCTGACCGGAGAGAACTCAGCTCAGAGAGTGTGGGCACAGGAAGTAAATACATTGGGGATAATGGGAGTTAAGTTTCTCACTGTCGGAGAAGCGCTTTACAAGCACATGGAGAGAGGGAAAGCTAGAAGGATCTGGAGCTTCAGGATTGGGATAGGAATTATTGGTATGAGCTCATGGTTTTAAAATAGATTCACACAGGGGCACCTGGGTGGCTCAGTTGTTAAGCGTCTGCCTTCAGCTCAGGTCATGATCCCAGAGTTCTTGGATCAAGCCCCACATCAGGCTCCCTGCTCAGCGGGAAGCCTGCTTCTCCCTCTTCCCACCATCCCCCCCGCTTGTGTTCCCTCTCTAGCTCTGTCTCTCTCTGTCAAATAATAAATAAAATCTTTAAAAGAAAAAAATAAATAAAATACATTCACACAGATACTGAAAGAATTGTGGATATCTCGGTATTAGGTATTATGTGTGTATATATGCATTATATGTATGAACAGTCAGAACTCACTTTTATTTAGATATAAATAAATACATACAATGTTGTATTAGTTTCAGGAGCACAATATAATGACTTGATATTTGCACATATTGTGAAATAATCACCACAATAAGTTGAGTTAATATCCGTCACCACAGATAGTTACAAATTTTTTTTTTTTTTATTTGACAGGCAGAGATGACAAGTAGGCAGAGAGGCAGGCAGAGAGAGAGGAGGAAGCAGGCTCCCGGCTGAGCAGAGAGCCCGATGTGGGACTCGATCCCAGGACCCTGAGATCATGACCTGAGCCGAAGGCAGAGGCTTTAACCCACTGAGCCACCCAGGTGCCCCAGATAGTTACATATTTTTTATCTTGTGACAAAAACTTTCAAGATCTGTTCTCATTAATTTTTCCTTTTTTTTTTTGTTTTTTTGTTTTTTTGTTTGTCTGTTTTGTTTTTTAGAGAGAGGGGGAATGCAAGTGGGGGTGGGGTCAGAGGGAGAGAGGGAGAGGGAGAATCTTAAGCAGGCTCCGTACCCAACACAGAGCCCTATCCAGGCTTGGTCTCATGACCCTGAGATCAGGACCTGAGCTGAAATCAAGAGTGGGACGCTTAATGGACTGAGCCATGCAGGCTTCCCAAGCAACTTTCAAATATGCAATACAGTGTTATTAACTATAGTCACCATGTGGTATATTACATCCCTGGGTCTTATTTATTTTATAGCTGGAAGCTTGCACTTCCTAATACTGCTCATCTGTTTTGCCCACCCCCTATGCCCCACCTCTGGCAATGACCAATCTGTTTTGTCCATCCATGAACTTGGGGGTTTTGGAGTTTTTTGTTGTTTTTTTTTAAGATGCCACACATAAATGAGATCATAGGATATTTGTCTTTCTCTGTTGACTTATTTCACTTAGCATAATACCCTCTAGGTCCATCCAGGCTGTCATAAATGGCAAGATTTCCATTTTTTTCTATAGCTGATAATATTCTAATATTTCACATGTATATAAAACAACTCTTCATCCACTCATCCATTGTTGATGGACACTTGGGTTTCTTCCATATCTCAGCTACTAAATAATGCTACAGTAAACATGGGTTTGCAGATATCTTTTTGAGTTAGTGTTTTCATTTTCTTTGGATAAATATCCAGAGGTGGGATTGTTGGATCACACAGTTGTTCTATTTGTACTTTTTTGAGAACCTCCATACTGTTTTCCATAGTAGCTGCACTCATTTCCATTCTCTCCAACAGTGCACGAAGGGTTCCCTTTTCTCCACAACTTTGCCAGCCCGTGTTGTTTCTTGTCTTTTTTGATAAGGGCCATTCTAACAGGTGTGAGATGATATCTTCCTACAGTTTTGATTCCATTTCCCATTACCCCAATGATGTTAAGCAACTTCTCATGTGCCTGCTGGCCATCTGTATGTCTTCTTTGCAAGCATGTCTGTTCAGATTCTCTGCCCATGTTTAATCAGATTGGTTTTTGGCTATTGAGTTGTATGAGTTTTGATCCTTATTATTCCATATTTGCAAATGCATGTACTCACTAAAACGTATTTGAACCCCAAAATAAACACTCGGAGCACTTCTGAGGTTACAGACCTGCACAGAGAGGTAAAAAATTTTAGTTTGTCCCTGTGAGTGTTTCAGCCGAGGTCAACAAGGAATGCTTTGTCTCCTTGTTTCAACTCTCATGCTGTCAACAAGTGTCCTTGTCACAGTCTATTTAGGGCCACCTTGTTCTCATTTTGGTGCTTTCTGCTGGTGTTGCTGTTTAAAACAAAGCCCGAACATAGAGCTGAAGTTCGTCTAGTGTTGCGTGGGTAAGAAAGCAGCCATGTGTCTCAGGGAGGAAATACATGTTAGACAAACTTTGTTCAGGCACAAGTTATAGAGCTGATGCCAGTGCATTCAATGTCCATGAGTCAACACTATCTATTAAATAAGATGTCTTTAATAATATTTTTTTAAGATTTTATGTATTTATTTGACAGAGAGAAACATAGCAAGAGAGGGAACACAAGTAGGGAGAGTGGGAGAGGAAAGAACAGGCTTCCCACTGAGCAAGGAGCCTGATGCAGGGCTCAAACCCAGGACCCTGGGATCCTGACCTGAGCCGAAGGCAGCCGCCCAATGGCTGAGCCACCAGGCACCCCAACAAGATGTCTTTAAACAGAAACACACATAAAACAAGGCTATGTATTGATTGTTTGGTGGAAATGCGACCAGAGGCTCACAGAAGCCTAACCTTGTATTTCCTCTAAGAGCAATGGTTCAATGCTCACTAATTCAGTGTTGGTGAACTTTATAAAACACAATCATCGTGAATGAGAGTGGCTGTATATACATGTATGTCTTAGCTCTATCTTTTCAGAGGGTCTAGAAGTAAGGAGTAACAATGTTCTTGTAACAACTCACTGAGCACCCAAATCTTGGTTTCTAAATACTACCCTCCACTAAAAGGAACCAGGATTCCTTGTAGAAGTGGCTGATTCCAAGGCTGCAGCAGGGAGAGGACAAGTGAGCCTGGAATGCTTTATTACACCAAACACTAAGGAAATGCTCAAAGCACTATAGGGACATGGCAAAGGAGCCAACCTGAAGGGGGTCTATCTGGCTCAACTTGGGAAAACTTAAACACTAAAGTAAATAATAATTTTAGTGCATTTCAATCAATTAAATAAAATAGGAATCCATGAGCCCATTCTGACATAAACAAACAAACAAATGGGGGAGAGAGGAAGGTTTTCCTTGTAGTTGAATGCCAACCAACAAATGGCAGATAGAATGCTGAAAATGGAAACGTCCCCATTTGGCAACTGTAGTAGTAGTGTTTGAGGAGTTGTCAACAGATGTTAAAGCTGGTGGGCAGAGGTTCGATGAGGATCAGGAGATTGGCATAGTGTTAATCACTACATAGAGATGGTGACTATGTAGGGTGGGAGGCTGGCACACATCAACAAGACCACGGGATGAAGGCACAGAATCCTGGCCTGGGGCTTCTTAAGAGATAACATCAAGTGCACCCAAATTGAAGGTCATCCTACAGCATAGAAGGCCTGAACTCTTTAGGTCTGCTAAGGACACAAAGGGCAAGAAAGACGGAGAAACTTCTAGACTGAAGATCATTGAGACATGACAACTAAATGCAATGCACAGTCCTGGATTCTATCCTGGACCACGAAAGGAAGGAGACATGGGCAACATTTGAACAGGGTCTATGGGCTGAATGGCAGTCTTTACGTATGTCTGTTCCCTTATCTGGAGAGCCGAAGAGTGATTCATACGAGAGTTGTTTTGTTTTGTTTTGTTTGTTTGTTAGCTTGCTTGTTTTTTTGGTATTTAGGAGTGATGGGCATTATGTCTGCAGCTTGCTCTTAAATTCAGAAAAAGATTAGTGGGTGGATCTAAAGGGAGAGGGTGACAAAGCAAATGTGGCGAAATGTTAAAGAATCTGGGTGAAGGGATAAGAGAGTTCTTAGTATTGTTCTTGCAACATTCCTATAAATTTGAAATGATTTCAAAATAATTTTTTTTTAAAAAGAGTGTACTGAAATGTTTCAGAAAATGCAGAGAAGGTAAGAAGTGACTGTTGTTATACTCTTTTTTTTTTT
>RCUC01137004.1:0-44863 GCA_003697995.1 Taxidea taxus jeffersonii
TGGCCGCAGCTTTGCCTCAAACCTCCAGTCCCGCCCGAGGAGTGGGGCTGGGGCCTTGAGGAAAGAAGTCTGTGAAGAAGAGTTGTGCTGCGTGGGGTTGAGGCATATTTGAGTTCCATCCCATGTCATCACATATAAATGAAGATGGCTAGCCATTTTCCACTCTCTGGTATGGTTTTTATTGTTTTTGTTCTTTCCCTGTAAGAAGGAGAAACTATTTTTGAGCTTTTATATAGCTGGTGCAGATTTGTTCTAAAAAATGTAGCACATGAGGGCACGTGGGTGGCTCAGTCGGTTAAGGGACTGCCTTGGGCTCAGGTCATGATTCTGGGGTCCTGGGATCGAGTCCCACATCAGGCTCCCCCTGCTCTGTGGGGAGCCTGCTACTCCCTCTTCTACCTGCTACTCCCCATCTTGTACTCTCTTTCTCTGTGTCAGATAAATAAATAAAATCTTTTTAAAAAATGTAGCACGTTAGATGCAGTCATTTCATCCTGTTGTTAATGATTAGGATGAATCACTACATGATTGGCAGAACTCCATGGCCTGTTTTTTCATTCTGAGACCGTCAGGGTTAACTCGGCCTAATCATGTTGGTTTTCTGCACCATCACGGTCTGGTTGGCCCTTTGTCCTCTCCTGTTCCGTCTTCTTTTTGATGTGCTTGGCTGTGCGGCTCAGGACTACACTCCTTCCCTTCACACTCAGTGTCCCTGCACCCTGCGGAATGACAGGCCTTCATTTGCGCCCTCTGCATGCCCTTGCTCTCTTTGCCCCTACCAGAGTCCTAATGGGAAGTGGCCTCAAATCCCTGCATTCAAGTTCATTGAAAGCTCTGTTTCTCTCATGTAATCAAAGCATTCAGTCTCTCATTGATCAATCTACACACCAACCAAGCGATTGAGAAAAAAAAATTCATCTTTGTTCTCAAAGGTTCACAGTGTTTGGAAACTACTGAACAGGTGGTAAACACTTTCCCTGTTTTCACTAACAAAAGGCAGAGTGCCTGCCTAGGGTTGGGGATGGTGGAGGATAAGGATCTGTTAAGGCCACCCCAGGACCCTTTCTGCCTAAAGAGAAACCAGAAAGCACACAGACCCCTGATAAGTAAATTATGGGGACACCAGCATTTACCTTCTCAGGGACCAGATCATGTTAGGAGCCCTTGGTAAGATCCCTTATCTGTTCTTAACTGGTTACCATCTTGATTCTCATTCCTGCCCCTCACCCCTCGGGGGAGAGACTGTGGAGTGCACTAAGTGATATGATCTAAAAGAGATCCTTTCCTCTAGATGGGAAGAAGCTATGAAAACATATCTATAAAAGCACTGGATTCAGAAAAATCAAGGGTATAGTACACTCTGTGATCCAGGGAATTTTGACCTTGGAAATTGTCCAATTGTCCACCTAATTATTTTGGGATATTTTATGTTATTTTTAAGATTTTATTATTTGAGAGAAAGAGAGTATTTGTGCACAAGTAGGGGGAGGAGCTGAAGCAGACTCCCCCCCTAAGTGGGAAGCCAGATGTGGGGCTCCATCTCAGGACCCTCAGATGTGGGGCTTGATCCCAGGATCCGGGATCATGACCTGACCCAAAGGCGGCCAATTAAATGACTGAACCACCCAGTGCTCCTGTTTTGGCATATTTTAAAAACTAGTCCTGTCGTGAATTGACTTTGACCATTAAATGGCACGATTAAAAGTAGACAACCAGAGATAATTCAATACCTTTAGCTTTGCCCCCTAACCAGGAAAACTACTTATTGCCTCATGGTTTCTACCATGGTTCTGTTGTTTTTGTTAAGGAGCCTGTGGGAAGTGTATTAACATAGGTTATCTCATTGAATCAATCCCAATATTATTATGAGTTGGATATTATTTATCACCATTTTCAAATGTGGCACCTGAGAAGACAACTTAAACTTTGTCTGGCATAAAGCCATGCTTCTTCCATTACCGCAAAGGCTCCTGTCTTGAAATGAGAGAAGAGCATAAGAAAGAGATCCACAGACATTTAGTTTTTTTCTTTAAAATTATCCCACTGCTTATTTCAGTTTGGTTCCACCTACAGGACAACAGGACAATGTGCTTTGCTACCGGCATTATGTTCCTCCTCCCCACCGCAGAGCCACAGCTCGGAGCTCATCCTAGCCCTAACGATGTCTCTGTTGTGTTAATATTACTATTTTCAATCTCAGATTTGCACCGTTTTAATGGATGTTCGTCAACAGAACTGGACTCCTAAAATGAACTACTTGGAAAACCTATGGTCCTTTGAAAGATGTGCACACCCTAAAATAAGTCAGTGGGAAGCTAGTTAAATGGCATCTTAAACAATACTGTTTGATGGGATTCATGTAGCAGAAAGTTCCTCGTTCCCTAAACATTTGTTCTCTTCTTAATAATAATCCAGTTTTTCTACACTCAGGGTTGCGAAGCCGGAGGCCGCAGGGTTGCAAAGCTGGAGGCCGCATGTCACGTCCTCATGGCAGCTGGGTTTAGTCATGTGACTAAGTTCTCACTGATGGAACGTGAGTGGAAGTCATATGGACCACTGCTCTAGCCCTTCTCCAAAAAGGAATGCCCTCCATTTCTGTTCTCCTTCTTTCCTGAATGCTGGATTGTGGATGTGGCATTGATTCAAAGGCAGGCGAGGTAATGCCCTGAGGCGGCTGTTCTCAATCTGTTGTCTTCAGACCTCTAGGGATCCCTGAGACATTTTCAACGGGTCCACATTGCCAAAAGTCTTTCAGTAAAATACTAGGATGCTGTTTGCCTTATCCACTTATCCACAGAAGAAAAATGACAGTTTCATTAAAAAACATCCTTGATGAAGCAGTCACACACAGCAATGAATATTGTTAAATCAAGGACCTTGAGTTCATGAGTTAAGGTTAATAGTACGTGTGAGGAAATGAAAAGTATGCCCGACACACCTGTGCGTGCTGGGGAAGGATAGTCCTGAAGCAAATCACTTCTGCAACTGTTGAGTTGAGAACCGAACCATTCACTTTTTTTTCTAATGTCACACCATTTTTACTTGGAAAAACAACTGGCAGACAAACCATGGTTATTCAGACTTGGGTACTTGGCAGACATTTTCTTGAAAATGAATGAAGGAAGCTTATTGCTTCAAGAAAAAAACAACTGACAGTGTTTGTTGCCAGAGATAAGATTCAAGTTTAAAGAAAAAAAAATGAGAATTGGAAAAGTTATATCTGCCTCTGTGATAGCTTCCTAATGTTTAAAGAATTTTCTAATGAAATTTGGTCGTGATATTCATAAATGTTGTTTAATGTTGTGTAATAAAGTGTTCTAGTAGTCAAAAGATACGCACAATTCAGTGAACTGATATTTTCCAAATGATGAATTTATGATGTTATGAAATCATTCATGTGGAAAAACATTGAAGTGAAAGCTGGAACAGTGGATTTTCATGTGATAGGAGTATGAAAACTACACTAATACTGTTTTGGGCTCCACAAGGCAGCCAACCTTTAATAAAATACCACTTGTCAAGTTGTGGTGTAGTATTAAATAAACCTACCCATAATTATTTGAGAAGTCTTTTAAAATGCTCCTCTTTTTTACAGTTATAGGACTGTGAAAATGGATTTTTTTCACAGACTTCAGCCAACATAACACATTACAACAGTCTGAGTGCTGAAGCAGATATGAGAATCCAGTAGGTTTCTGCTAAGCAGATCTCTCATCGAAGAGATTGGCAAAATGTAAAATAATGTTATTCTTCTCTCTATATTTTGAGTATTGGAAAATACACTTATTTTTCATTAAAATCTATCTTATTTACATTAAAAATGATGATTTCATTGCTGAATAAAGAATAAGCTGAATAATGGCCACATGAAGATAGCTACACCGTAATCGCTGGAACCTGTAGGTCCCTTTAGAGCCGACTTTACAGATGTGATTGAATTAAGGATCTTGAGATTGGGAGAGGCTGTGGTTATATGGATGGGCACCATGTAATCACTAGGGTACTTACATGAGGGAGACAGGAGGGCAGGGGCAAGGAAAGGAGATGTAATGAAGGAACTGGAGATTGCAGTGATGTACCTTGTAGATGGAGGAAGAGCCATCATTCATGTGATGC
This sequence comes from Taxidea taxus jeffersonii, assembly GCA_003697995.1. Taxonomy (NCBI): domain Eukaryota; kingdom Metazoa; phylum Chordata; class Mammalia; order Carnivora; family Mustelidae; genus Taxidea; species Taxidea taxus. The sequence continues at coordinate 4,117 of RCUC01137004.1, forward strand.
AGGCAGTCTCTGAAGCTGCAAAAGGCAAGGGGATGGATTCTCCTTGGAAGCTTCCAGAAGCAATGCTGCCCAGCCAAGACAAACATTTTATTCATGGCTTCCAGAACTATAAGAAAGTAAACATATTATTTTAAGACCCTATTTTGCAGTAATTAGTTACAGCAGAAATAGGAAAACAATATAATGCTATTTTACAAAGAATTATTATTTTTTAAAGATTTTATTTATTTATTTGACAGATCACAAGTAGGCAGAGAGGCAGGCAAAGAGAGAGGGGGAAGCAGGCTCCCGGCTGAGCAGAGAGCCCGATGTGGGGCTTGATCCCAGGACTCTGGGATCATGACCTGAGCTGAAGGCAGAGGCTTTAACCCACGGAGCCACCCAGGCGCCCCTATTTACAGAGAATTAAATAAATACTTGAAACATTTCTTAGTTTTCATTTCGCAGGCGTTACATACTGATAGATATGATGCATACAAACAAAAGCTCTTTGGAGTCCCAGGAATTTTCCAAAAGTGTAAAGCACTCTGAAGATAAAAATTTGGGGAATTGCTGTCCTAAGAAATGGCAGAGCACCAAGCATTCAAGACATGTGAATCCCTGAATGAAGTTGTAAGCTCAGCTGGCTTGCTAGCCTGGACTATTGGCCTGTCTCTGGATTGCTCTTTGTGTAAGAGATAAACCTTAGTTAAATTACTGCATTTGGGGTCTCTGTGTAACAGCAATCCAGCTGATACTTCAATAACTAAAGTTTTCCTTGTTTTCTTCTAAGTGCAGAATCCCATTTAAAAACCAATTATAATTGATTTCACCAAGATTTTTAATTCTCATCTGATCTTTAATTTTAAAAATGGCCCAAATAAAATTAGAGATAGTTTTAGAAAAATTTATCCTTTCCCTATTAAAATCTATTTCTTGCTAATACTGAGACATTATTTTCTCAGCTTTAGAGGGAAAAAAAAAGAACTATGATGTTCCTGATCCTTAGAATGAGAAGAGAACTTCTACCAGCAATTATTGGTATGATCACATGCTGTTGAGTCTTTCGTTCATTCCTGCTATTCTTTGGAACTCTCAGCAAACTGAAATCATTTTGAGAAATTAAAATAATGATGCTTATAATCATGTCTCTGAAAGTATCTTTATTTTTTTTTTTTTTTAAATTTCTAATCACCTGACAAGGCAGGCTGGGAAGATGCTATTAACACGTGGCAAGTGAGGATAGAATAGGAATACAGACAAAGTAAGAGACTTGAGTCAAATGACAGAAGTATCTTGCGGCAGAGCTATCCAAAAACCAATCTTATGCAGATGTACTAAAAGAGCACCATTCTGCTGATAACACACAACTGGGTATTTTCAGAATATTTGGTAGGTTATTAACTGGTAACTGTTTGAATTAGAAATAACTGGTTTCCAAATAGCTTTTTAAATAGGCAGTGCATATAGGTAATAACCATTAGAATAACAATTTAAGCACAGTAACAAATATTACCACAGTATCCTCAGTTGTGTTGTTTACCTAAGAAAAGACTTGAGGTCCAGAAGCTTTAAGTGAATAACATGAAACCCCAAAAAGTTACATCAATAAAGTAAAAATAAGCTAGAAGACTTAAATAGTTAGAAAGACCACCAAGTCTGTATATATAAAAGGAAGCAGTGAGAGTAGACAAGATGTCACATCACAGAACATAACTTTGTGAGAAAAAGCTAAGATATTCAAAACAGCAACGTCAGAATGAACTTGCATATATTCACATGGCACATGGTATTATGATTATTTTCTTCTGACAGAAAGAAATTATATAAATAGGACATCAAAAGGAGTATGTAGCTTTGATCTCATTTCTAATTAATTTCACCCAGAGAATTTTCAGATCACATAAGTGTGGGATAGTAAGTGTTACTTATGTAAATAATTAATAAGCATCTATGATCTATTGGGCTTTTATCTGTCCTTCCAAAGGGGAAAGTTAGCTACAGTGCAGCCAGTAAGAAATAAACTCATCATTTAACTCTCTTCTCTAGGCTTATTTCTTTACAACTTGAAGAAATTTCCTCAGAAGCAAAGCCATTTCCATAATCTTGTTTAGAAGAGCATTTTCTAGAGCACAAGCTACAACTAAGTGTTCCTTTCTAAACATATGAGAGGCAAGGAATTTTTGTTTGCCACCAACATCTGAGCTCTTCTTTTTCCTTAGAGATAGAATCATAGCTAGCCTATAACTGCCCAGCAAGGGACATCATTTTCTAAGCCCCCAACAATGAGGGTGTCCATGGGATCATAGGATGTGGCAAAGGAATGTGAATGGAAGTGAGGTCTTTACCACCTACTAATTTCCTAGAGAGGAAGTTTTTGTCCCTGGACAGCTGTTGATACCCAGAGCCACCTTGAAAACCATGTGTTAAAGATGGCAAGGCTGTGGACACCTTGGGTCCCCCAATGACTGTGCGGAACTTCCCTCTGACAAAGAAGACTCACCTCACACTAATGAGAGAAATAAGCTTCTTTGTCGCTTAAGCCCCTTGCTAATGCATTGCTGAAGAAATTAAATGGAATCAGATGGATTTTAAATTCTTTCTAATCCTTAGCTATACTTTACAAGCTCTAATCAGTTTAATTCTGCTTCTGTGAAACACGTGAAATAGACCTATAGAATTGGATCTTGGTGATTTTCACAGTATGGTGTTGATTGTTTTGGGAGGGGCAAGAATAAAAATTGGAGCCCTTCTTCTTTTTTTTTTAAATAGGCTCCAAGGTGGTCTTCAACTCACGACCACGAGATCAAGACCTGAGCTGAGGTTAGGAGTCGAACACTTAACTGACTGAGTCACCCAAGCATCCCTGGAGCCATTCTTTATACATCCTCAAATTCTCTCCACTTCAAGATTTCTCTGTTGGAGTCCCTAGGTGGCTCAGTCATTGGGCGTCTGCCTTCGGCTCGGGTCATGATCCCAGGCTTCTGGGATCAAGTCTGCATTAGGCTCCCTGCTCCGTGGGAGGCCTGCTTCTCCCTCTCTCACTCCCCCTGTTTGTGTTCCCTCTCTCACTGTGTCTTTCTCTGTCAAGTAAATAAATAAAATCTTAAAAAAAAAAAAGATTTCTCTCTTTATATATGCCCTCTTCCTATATTTGTTTCACTGAAAATCTTTATCTAATGCCCTTCAAGCACTGGCTCATATGGTTTTCTCCCTCTGTCTTGGTTATCATATTTTTTTCCTTTGGTATTTTTTTAAAGATTTTAATCCTTTTCAAAAGGACTATACACATTAGTCTGCAGAATAAGGAAAAGAAGTAGACACAAGTGTATTTCTCAAATATTAAAATACCCCTAAATACTTTAAAATGATTTTCCTCATCTCTAAAACAAAACAAAACAAAAGAAAAAAAACAACAACAAAACCCAAAGATTTAATGAAGGTAGAAATGCCACAAACGAACATGCCAACTTCTTTAGAACATTAGGTGGAGGGTATTCATTATTTGCAGGCAAATCCGTGCAAGTGAAATCATCAGGCAAGCATTTGTTGATATCACATAGTGATTTGTATAAATCAAAACAAGAAAATCTCTGTTCAGACAATAAATTCCTCTGGAGGTTGATTAGAAAAAGAAAATTTTTAAAGAGGATTAGAAGATAATTTTCAGCAGGAGGCCCATAACATATAAAAACATAGTCATTAGCATTCTTTGGGGATGAATACGTGTTAGACAAACTAGAAGAAACAAGGCATCTGATCTCTGCTAAAGGGCTTCAAAATTAGGAGCCAGAACCATCTCATTGGAGACTGAGTGCTTTGTGTATAATTGTCTTACCAATAGATTCATTTCAAAGAAAACAATGAATACATTCACAGATCCTCAAATGAGAAAAAAATGTATTTTTGTCCACATGAGCATATATTGTTATAAGCAACTTAGAACTTTCACTACTTTATTTTTCTAACAAAAAGAACTGTGTCTAACACTTGAAACTGAGACTAGATGGATGACTACTGATTTATACCTAAGTCTTTCAGATGGCGGTAAGATTGGCATTCTCCCGCACTTCTCGCTCGCCCCTACCCCTCAGTCTTCCTTCCCCGATGGACAAAAGATGGTCAAAGCAGACACCCACAGACTCCCCTTTGTGCACCCATCAAGAATGTTGTTTATGAAAACCTCACCTGCTCCTTGGGTCTGGGTGAGGTTCCTCCAATGTGCAGGGCCCCCTGTACTCCATAAACGCTCTTCCGGTGTTCTGTACCAGGCTTGGAATTCTCTGGAATCGCTTCTGTGAACTGCTGTTAACAAGGTCCCTGCATTATTCCCCTGGGTGTTTCTCTAATTTTATCCTTCAGATTAGCAGCACCAAAAACACAGATGAGAAAGAGCAGCTGGACCTTCCCCAGTGGTTCCAAAAGAGGTGACTTGCAATGGATTTTCAAGGTAAAATGTTGACATACGTTGACATAACCATTGTTCAAAATACAGTGAAATTCGGAGGTTAGAGGAAAAAAATGTGAACATGACTCTGGAATCTGCATAGAAGGGAGTTTTGTTTGTTGTCTTTTTATACATGCAGACTGCTAATGTAGGTGTATCTCACCCATCCCTCCCTAGGCACGAGGGAGCCAGCACAGGCTCACTGCCCACCTGGGCACATTACTCTGCTGTTAGATTCACACTAGCTCTCTGAGCAACTCTACCTTTCTATCATGTGTCTCTAGGCACCCAGTCCCCCGATGCGTGGTTATACCTTATGTTTGGAAGGGCTGAGGTGAGGAGTGGCAGTTTCCTTAAGCAATACTGAATGTAATTCTCCAGGTTCCAAGCAAATGATAAGCCTAAACACTCAGTGGGCACAGGCTTTGCTGGTGAGCTTGATTTGGCCTTAAACCACCGGTGCATCCCTCTCCTTTCCCTTCCTAGACTTGTTTGAGGACTTCTTTTTCTTTCTCTCTTTTTTGGCTTGGTGATGTTGTGAACTCCCTAACTGCATGTTGTATCCCGGATCCCATGCAAGGCTGCCTCTGGGTTCAGACCTCCTGTCACACATGCATTTGGTCATTTATGCCTCTGCTCCAATATTTGGTGGAAACCTCGTTCAAGAACAGAAATATAGTATTTCATGTCATTCAGAAGAATGCTTTTGGCACATTTAGAGTCAAAATAGCATTCTACTTGGAGAAAAATGCATACATAGGTACACACAGGCCCCTGAAACATTTCATATATTTTAATACAAGCTTCTTTATTTTCTGGCTTTGAAGTTAATATATTCCAATTCTTGGGGGATAAAAAAATGTGGCAGGGTCATTTTTGATGTTCCATTTGGAAACTTTTCTCCACTTAATATACTGGCTCGGATCTGCCGGTCATTCATTTCTTTGTTCAACAAGTGTGTGTTTTTCTATCACCTACTAAAGGGCAAATACTAGACCCTTGCAGGTTTGGGGACAAGGGGATTGGCCTCAGAGTGAGAAGCCTTGGTCTATAAGACATTAGCTGTGCTGTGGGGGACTCATAACTTAACAGACCATAAGAGAGTGAAGAGATGGACATGTAAATAATTAATTTTACCTCAACTCATTAAGTGTTGCAATAAAAGTAGATATAAAGTCCTGAGGCAGTAATTACCAGGGACTGTGTCTCAAGGAAGCAGGAAATGCCTCAGAGACTAGCCTCATAATTATGATGCTTCTGCTGTACTTTGTACCATTGTTTAAGATTTATGCCCAATCTAAAACCATATGACCTATTCTTTTTACTTGTTCGTGGCTCTCCTTGGGGAAGATGATGAAGGGAAGGAAGTAGAAATTACTTCAGCTACCTTTCTGCCCCAGGACAGCAGCCCTGACTTGTTTTTGTAAACTTTCTGATATGTCCTGCAGAAGGGAAATTTGATGCCTGGGGAGGTGGTTGGAGATGAGACCCAGGGTTCCGTGTGGGGATCCTGGATCCCTCCCCATGTGCCAAGGGTTGTCCTGGGGAAACATTTGAGGAAGTAGATAAGATAACATGTTCCTTGAAGGCAGAGAACATTCACCTGGTAAATCCTTTATTACTCCCTTTAGGACTCAGTTGTGTGTCCGCTCTCTCTCCCTCAGGTGACTGCCTCAGAGTGGGCTGTCCTCTTGGTGGAATTAGAAACTTGCAAACAGGCATTATTCATCTTTTATGGGAGTCTCTGGGTTTTTTTGTGGGGTTTTTTTTGTTTTGTTTTTTGTTTTTTGTTTTTGTTGTTGTTTTTAGCATTTCTTAGGCTCTGATGTTTCCTGAAATAGTCTTTTCAAAATATTCTGCCTATCCAGATATACCTTATACGAAGCCTCAGACACTGCAATGCACACGAAGGCAATCTGTCCATTGGTGGATTCAATCCATCAGTATTATCTTTTGCTGAAGAGATCCCCCTTTGATGTCAGCATAAACTACCCATATTTCGGGTGGTAAGATAGAAATATCATTTTGTAAACAAATTCTAGAAAGACTCTTTTTTCTCTTGTCTCCCTTCTGATCAGAATGTGGTCACACATCTGCTAGCCAGGCCCCAGGGCTTTTTACTCACTCTCTTAAGTGATTTCTGGGGCAAAGCCACCGGGATGAAGGGATGAATTTTTCTTGCATTTGCTTTTCGGCAATTTTAACACCTATCCAAGCTTGCTGGGATTTTTTTCCCCTCTGGAAGATTAAAAGGTTTGTTTTCCCCTACAGAGGACAAGTGTTTATCTTTTTCTTCTTTTTTTATTTTATTTTTTTTTTAGCCTTCCATTTGTCATTCAGTACATTTTCAATCTTTCCTCGATCATTCCAAAGTGTTTATTTCCCCCCCAATAGAAGAGAAATGCCATTCTCTGCTGGTCTTGTTGAAGCCTGTCCCTCTTCCTGCTCATAGTACCTCAATTGTTATGAGAGGTTTGCGTTCCTACATGTCTTTTTTGAGTCACAGACCGCGGTATTTACCTCGGGAAGATCATTGCTGTCGCTGTGCAGGAAATGGAGAACATTAGTGAAATTCCTTTCATTACAAGAGCACATAAAAAAGGAACAGCATATCATTTTCATTTAATTATCTGAACACAGAGATTGTTCACTTACTGAAGCCAAACAGAAGGCCTTTCAAAAAACTGTTGTTTCCATGAACCTGTATTTGATTTCCTTCGGCTCACGTATGACATCTCAAGTTAGAATGGGTCAGCTGTCAACTTACTGATCTATTTTGCATTGTCTTGGTGCTTTTTAGTTATTGTCTCAAAATATCTTTTACTCCTTGCATATTTTGAAATTTGTCAAAATAGTCTTAGCAGCGAAATACTAGAAAACTCTGTATCTGTTTCCTTTCTCTCTGTATTCCAACTTTTTGTTGTCTGTCCACCGTTTCACTGACATGTTTCAAAGGAAGTTCAATGGGCATTTAACTTCTTTTCTTAGATGCTCAGGATTAACTCTGTGATAATTAATTTTGTCTTTTTTATCTGCATTTTTTAATTGTGTTATGCTGGTCACCATACAGCACGTCGTTAGTTTTTGGTATAGTAATTAAAGTAACCTGCTAAGAAACATACTGCAGGAGATACTACTGTGTTATTTTTACCTTTTCCTCCTTCTGCTTACTAGGACACACATTACACGTGGTGATACACAAAGCTGCTAGTTGGAGGTCAGTCCCTATTGCTGCCATCGATGGTGCCAGAGGTTGGCAACTGTCACAAGGAGAGTATTTCCATTTCTACCAATACTTCCAGCCACAACTCTGAATTGCTTTCCGGTAGCAGGTTTCAATGTAGTTATATAGCTGTGTTTCAGTTAGTAAAAATGATATCACTCCTCCGCTGATGGTGCCAGTATGGCAAATGTTTCTAATGTAAAGGACATGAAAAATTATATTTAAAGATCCTCGGAGAGCTGTTTTGTGTGAAAGGAAGGAAATAGCTCTGTTTATGGTCAACACAGATTCTGCGACAGAAGTGCTTCCTCATTTCAGACTGGATTTTGACAGCCCCTTCTCTCTCATTATCTCCAGTTTGCTTCCCCTTCCTCATGAACATTTATCTGGGGTCCTGTCTTATTCTCTGAAGCTCCAGGTAAGCACATCATGACTAGATTACTTGATAAACTAACTTCATTGTTAATATTAGTGACTCAGCTTGTTTCCCATACAATGTCTGCCTTTAAAAAAAAAAAAAAAAGATTTAGGGGCACCTGAGTGGCTCAGTGGGTTAAGCATCTGCCTTCAGCTCCGGTCATGATCTCAGGGTCCTGGGATCCAGCCCCACGTCAGGCTCTCTGCTCAGTAGGGAGCCTGCTTCCTCCTCTTTCTCTCTCTGCCTGCCTCTCTGCCTGCTTGTGATCTCTCTCTGTCAAATAAATAAATGAAATCTTAAAAAAAAAAGATTTATTTATTTGAGAGCAAGAGAAAAAGAGAGAGGGTGTATGTGCATTTGTATGGGGAGGGGGGCGGCAGAGAGAATCTTTAAGCAGACTCTCTGCTAAGCGTGGAGCCTGATGAAGGGCTCAATCCCACAACCCTGGATTTAATCCCACAACTCTGAGTTCATAACCCTGAGGTCACCACTTGAGTCGAAACCAAAAGTGTGGTGCTTAACCAGCTGAGCTCCCCAAGTGCCCCACAATGTCTGCCTTGATTCAGTGTTTCAAATCAGAGGAATGATCAATAAGAGAATATCAGACACACTTATCTAGGTATTCCTATTTAACTATTTTCAGGACCTTTAAAACTTTAAAAGGAATAAGTGATTCAGCATTGGAAGAAACTCCTTCCTATTGTTTCTAGGGACTGCCACAGCCTAGAGTGTGGCAGTCTTATACACCCACACTTATTCACCCCAGAGCTTTTGCTTCTACTTTGTGTCTAGTACTTTATGAGTTATAGAGCAATGAACAAGGCAATAAACTAAAAAAAGTGAAGTTTTCCACCCTCATATGTCAGAGCCCAGAGATATCATCGAGAACTCAAGCTCTTTTTACCCTCCTGTTCTACCATCACAATGTGAGTTTCTTCCTCATGATCCTAAAATGTTGGGATGTCTTCCATTCAAACATCAGACACCTGCATAGAAGGTGAGCATTTGGGCTGGTCACCTTGTTGCACGAACACCTCCTAGGTTCTGTTATTATGAAATATGAGGAGAGTGAATTCCACATAAGAAAGTAGCCATGTTACCACAGGAATCTAACCAGTTTGAGAGCTTGGGAAGGCAAATCTTACAAGTAGTAGTATCACAAATACTATATGAAGAAGTGGCCAGACCAAAGCAAGAGTGAAGTTCAAGCGGAAAGAACAATCTGGAATGAAGGTCAAGTACTAGGATGGCTTGGATCTTGGTACTTCAAAGAGTGTAAAGAAAAACACATTGAAAATAATGCTGGTGGCAAGAGAGGAGCATAACTCTCTATTAAGACTAGTAGGAGAAACAAAGCTCTCCTTTCAAGCAGCATTAGAACTTTTAGATTTGAATCTGTGAGCACTGGAAAGTACTAACATACTTTAATGAAGAATTGGCTTCATGAGTTTTGCATTTTTCAGAACACTTTGGATTTTTCCATTGGTGACTAATGAGGACAGAAGGGAATATGAAGTACCCATTTTCCTCAACAGAGGAAAGAGCTGGTGTTAGCCTGGACTAAGCTAGAAGCAGGGAAATGGAGAGTGGTAGAATCCTTGAGAATGACAGGACTTGGTGACGGTTTTAGTATGGGGTGTAGGAGACAGAGGGGACTTGTGGGAAAGAATTAAGAGCCCAGGACAGTGCTTAGGTTGTTGTCCCAGCAACAGAGTGATGGTGATGTGTGCTGAGTTGGGGAATGCAGCCTTTGGGGGAGGGTAGACAACTATGAGTTCCATCTTAAACGCGATGCTTGAGGTATCTGCTAAGTATTCAAGGGGAGCTCTTTAATGTAGAGATGGATGTTAGGGACTAGAATTCAAGACAGAGCTCCAAACTCGGGTTAGAATATTTAGATATAAAGATTATAACTGAAGCCATGGGAACGGATGAGATTGTTCTAGAAGAGTGGGTTGAGTAAGAAGCTCAACACAGAACTCCTTGGAGTTTGGATGGAGGAAACATTAAAGAAGTTGGCTGAAGGGATTGTGGTAAGTTGAAAAGGCAACTCCAAAAGGAGGACAGAGGTGTGAGAGAGTTTCCAAATGGATAATGTAACAGCATCTTGTTCTGATGCTGCAGGAGTTTCAGGAATCAGCCGGCACTATGGACCTAGCCAAGTAGAGAAATCTGCCGCACCTGGGCTAACTCAGGCAGCATTCAGGCCAACACACTGTGTGCTCACCCAAGTAGAACACTGAAGACAGCAAGTATATTTACATATCTCCAAGTTCCATCACTAAGGAGAGAGGTGGGTCCTCAGGGAAGCTATGAAGGACTTGAGCAAAGATCATGTCTCATGCCTTTGGTCTGCTCTTCTTCTTTCCTTAGCTCTGGTGGCCTCCCTGCTCCCTTCCAGCTCCTATTTTGTGTTTAGCTACAGAAATTTCTCTCAATTAAAATAAGACAGGCTCTAATTACAGTTATTTACTCTTTGTAGAAACTGTGTTTATGCCAACATGTTATTTTCTAGGCTTTAAAAAAAAACCCTTAAATTCTAATTGAACAATAAGATTCATTTTATTTTAAATCTGTAAATGAGAACTGCAGATTATTGGGACAGTGGAAGCTTAGAAAACAATCTTTCAAAGAATGCTCAGGGGATCAGGAAAGAACATTTGATAAATGTTCCCTCCCCTTCCCCAGTCTCCCCACTTGCCTAAAGAGGATGATCTCTGCATACAGGTCCTGGGGTTTTAATGCTAAAGGCTCGGGACATGTCTGCCAGCTTTGGCTATATTTTTAAGCTATCCCTATAGACTGTTCCCTCCTTGCTTCTCCACTCTGGTCTTCCCACCCTGTCTCCATCCCTCTGCCTCAAGATTCCCAGATGCCAGGAGACCATTCTCTTGGGGTCCTTCTATTCTTTCTATTCTGTTCACCGTTGGCCAGGATTTCTCACTCTCCAAGCCAGGAGACTAGACTACTGCCCAAAGGGTGTGTCAGTTGTGTGTGACAGAGAGACAGACATTGGATGGGGACTTATAGCCCTTTCTTTGTAAAACACAAAGAATCTCAGCCAGGTGCGGGGGGGGGGGCATTTAGATATGACACCCCATGTGGAGAGTTGTAATTTCAGTTACTGAGAAATTACATTGGAAGATTTTGCCTATTTACATGTGGATAACTTGTGTATGTATGTGTGTGAGTGGAGAAAATGGGAGCTAGGATGGGGTGAATGGGACTGGCTGGTGCCAGGTTGACCAAGCTAAATAAAAAATATATGGTTTCAGATTTTACATATTAGACTCAGATTTCAGACCTTGGAATATGGGGGGAAATGCCTAAAACTCTGGTTCATGTTAAATTTTAATTTTTGTCATTAATGTGAACCCTTTTTATGCCTAATAATTATAAAGTATAAGAAAAAGGCATATCCTATTGTATAGACAAGGATATATAAGCATATTTGACATGTATGAATTGAATACACATGCATATATACATCTTTGGTCAGTTAAGAAATTTTGTATCAAAAAAAAAAGAAATTCTGTATCAGCTGCCTCCTTCTCTTTATTTCATGAGCAATTTCCTTGAGCCACATCATTTTTAAACAGCTGACTTCTATGGCATTATATATGGAAGGCTCCAGAGCAATGTTCTACCCCCTGGTAATAGGTCCATAATCATAAAGTTGCATTATTAAAATGCTGCTCTCACTTTTTTTTAAACAAAATTGTTTGAAAAAGCAATATAATAAAATTCATTGTTGTCACTTCAAACAACCTAAATGAGAAATAATTGACAATGTAGAAGGAATGCAGAGGAATTTCCTTCTCTTCTACAGAATGGTGGCCATGGAGGGGACCATCTTTACTTTTTCTGAAAGCCAGTCTTTCAATGGCATTCATCTGTGATGATAAATTTCAGGCTTACACCAACGAAGAGAGTAGAGAGAGAAAAATGAAACCTTTACCAGAGCTAGGCTGGGCAGCTGTTATTTTTTTTTGTTAGGGATATTAGAGTTTAAAGAATGTGCCCCTTAAGGAATGGAAAGTTTCTATGTACAATTTTTACAGAAGAAAGTCCTATGGAAAAACCTACTGGTAGAATCCTATAAATATACGTATGTAGAAACAGATGAGGAGGACCTATGACCTAATATAGCTTCACAAGCCAGCAGGGTGCAAAATCACCCCACCTTCTTCCATTTTCCTTTCGAAAGTCATTAATTTCTATGTTTGTCTTTTCAAATAATGCCATGACAGGTCCTGACCTTGAATCTCTCTACCTGAAACATACAACTTCTCTCCTGGATGGGCTGCTTCTCTTCATTCCCACAGGGCCCAGAGCCAAAGCTTCGGCATGTTGAACCTCTGGTGCTTTCCGAATGTGCAGATTTCCGACCCGCTGTCCAGCATTCTGATTTCACAGATCTGAGATGAACACAGGAAGCTGTATGTTTAACAAACAAATCAGTGAATTTTCATACAGGGGGTTTAGGGAATCCCACCAAGTAAACACTGCCCTAGGGCTAAGCTTGTTATTAATTAGTTATTGTCAACTAAAAGCATTTCTTCACTAGAGATGAGAAACAAAACCCAAACTTAAAGCTTCAGGGAAAATTGCAAATTGACAATTATTTTCTAGAGTGTTGTTTTGACCCTAAATTTCAAGACATTCAAGACCACCATTCCAGATAGTATTATTCTCATAGAATAATCAAACACTTAAGTTCTTTATTTCACTTTGAAAGAATTTTAGAAAGGTTAATTATCAACGGGCAAGACCTGGAGTTTATAGATTCAGTTTGTGCCTTTTTGCTCTGGGTCCAAACCCAACACACACAAGTGATGTTCAGAATTCTGTCTCTGAAATTCCACAACGTCTTGGCAGCAGGTGCCCTTAATTATTTACTGAGGCTGAGTTCCTGAAAGTGGAATTTCTGGATCAGAAGCTAATGTTTAATCTAAAGGCTTTGTATGTATAGCCGGATCAGAATATGAAGAAGTAATCATCATAATGAAATCAAACATATGAATGCTTACAATGAGCTAGGTGCTGCATTTGAATCTTTACTATGACATTAAAATTTAATTTTACCATCATACTCATTTTAAAGATGGTTTTAAAAAAATGAGGCCCAAAGGACTAAAAAAATTGGCCAATTTCATATATGCAGGAAGTAAGAAAACCAGAACTGGGACTTAAGTGTTCCTGAGTCCAAACTCTTGTTGCTAACCATTAGGCAAAGCTGCCTCTTGAAAGGTTGTGCTGATGGACACTCACACTAGAAGTGTATGAGAATTCCTATTTCCCTATAGTTTAGTCAGCTTTGGATATTACTTTTCTATTTAAATTGCCAGTTCATTGGGAACAATTACTGGTTTAAGGAATGAACTATTTTTTTTTAATAGTAGTTCTAGAATTCAAGTTATATCCATATACAGAGACTAATTCTTCCCCTTCAAATTTCCTACTGTGCAGTTGCCCTAGAAGGCCAGATGCTAGTCTTCAAATACTTGGTGGTAAAGTGGTTCTCAGACCCTTTCTGAGGCCATGTTTAGTTGAACTAAGTGCCATGGTGGGACTGGGAGTGATGGTGATGTGCCTGTCACTGATTATGTGACTTTAATTGAAGAATGGCGATTGGTTTTACTATAATCTATTTACATATGACTTCTGAGCTCAATTTCTCCCCAAGCGGATTTGATAGTATTTTAAATCTTCGAGTACATAATAAATAGGACAATTCAAAAGAAAACAAAAGGACTAATTTTAGCTAAATGAAAAGAGGAAATAAATATAGCAGGTATAGGGTTATGATAGAAGCCAAGTTCTAAATTTAGCTGAGTTCTTGACAAAGGAAACATAAAATGTTCTGTAGTTCCCATTGGCCTTCCCAAATGGAAGCACACAAGTTTTTCTGGAGAGCAAGCTTTCTGGCTCTAAAATAAAGCCTATGACATAAGTGTCCTTTGGTGGCACAGAGGGTTAAGGGACCTACTCCTGGTTTTTATTCTCAGGCCCTGATAGAGTTGTCAGATTGAGCCCTGTGTGGGGCTCTATGCTTAGAGTCTGCTTGGAGTTTCTCTCTCCTTCTTCCTCTGCCCCTCCCCTGCATGTGCATGTGCACTCATGCTCTGTCAAATAAATGAATCATTAAAAAAAAATTTAAAAAATGGATACTAGATAAAATAATGGATGATGGCTTCAGGCAACAGTGTTGTAACAAAAAATCTTCAAAGGAGTACTTTTCATATGTGATGCAAAAGAGATGCACTTTTTAATAAAACCATACTTGTCAAAATTGTCTTCTAAAAGTTTAAGAAAATGGGGTGACAACCTACTGCAAGTGGGAAATAATGACCTCAATGACTCAATTTCTACATGATTTAATACTATCAGTTTTCTGATGCATGAACGTATAGTACTTCACAATCTAAGCTCTTGTTGGTTATTGAGTAAGACATTGAAAGTTATCTTAATATGGGCCATTCATGCTTCAAAACATATTAACTCTTGAAGCTTTTAGATGTACCTGAGTGTTGAAAATTCACAGCTTTTTCTCTAATCACAACCAGCTTGTAACTTCTGTGTGGAATCCCTCCAAAAAAGCCCTTGCCATGAAGAGCTATTCTTGGAGACAATACAACAGAAGTATATTGTCTAGGCATAGGTCTAAGATTATTTATATTTTTCCAAAGCCTAAATTTGTTATTAACACAGTCAGAATTAGAGTGCTGGAAGTCACCATTTTAGCTAATTTCCAAAGTGGTTTAAGCACAATTATTTTGAAGAATCAAGCATACCTTCCTTAAAATATAAGATTGGAAACTTTTGACCTAGTACTTCTACTTTGGGATATTCATTCTAAAAAAAGTATTCAAAATGTGGGGAAAATTTTGATCTTTAGTATTGCTATATGAAACATGAGACATTATGAGCCCTGAATGTCCTCCTGATGGTATGGAAACATTTTTAATACGGTACCCTGGAGTACTTAGCTCTTGCTTATGGTTTAGAGAATGCTTCGAATAGAAGCTCCTTGAGAAGGTAATTTTGTGTGTTTTGTCCTTTCCCATATCCCCAGTCAGAAGTGCTCATTATGCTTTCATGTGCACTCAATAAATATTTGCAGGATGAATGTGTATTTAGTCATTTATTAACTAAGTCTTAGTCAGCTAAACCTAAGTAAGTACCTGGCATTGTTCAAGTACTTTAGACATATTAACTCTTCCAATTCTCACAACAAAACCATGAGGTAGTTACAACTATTGTCTTCATTTTACAAATAAGGATAGAGTGACCCATGCAGTTAGAGAATATGTTCAGGGTTACAGAGCTGTAAGTGTTTCAGTTGGCATTAGAACTCATGCAGTTTATTTCTACTGTCCATGTTCTTAACAACTATTGCCTGATTTAATGATGTATATTAAAATAGTAGTTTAAAAGAAGGGACAACTATTCTAATCTTTTAATTTGGCTTGTTGGGTAGACTGTAAAATATTCCTCCTTATCAGAACAAATGAGAAGATTCCTTCTCTATGTCCAGTGTATGGCTTGTTATGAAGGACCAGAGAATGATTTTAAAAAGTTGAGTTGGGAGACACCTGTGTGGCTCAGTCAGTTAAGCATCTGCTTTTGGCTCAGGTCATGATCCCAGGGTCCTGGGATTGAGTCCCACGTTGCGCTCCCTGCTTAGTGGAGAGCTTGTTTCTCTCTCTCCTTCTGTCCACCCCACTTCACCCAGACCCTGCTCTCTTGCACTCTCTCTCTCTCTCAAATAAATAAAAATAAAGTAAAAAAAAAACAAAAACACCTGAGTTGGTTAGCTGAAACAGTTTGAAATAATATGTTAATATAATCTATTTACACAATTGCTCTTTCACAGCTGCCTCGAGGTAAAAACAAGGTTACTACAGCAGAAGCAAAATAGAGTTTCACTGACACCCTGGCCTTCCTCCATGGAAATCCCAACCAGCTCAAAATCTACCCCCAAATAGTTTTGAGATTCCTTTGGGGATGTTTATGGTGAAATACCATGATTTGCTCTAATTTTTTTTTTTTTTCTGGACAGTTCTTCCTCTTTGTTGTGATTAATTCTGCTAAGGGGGTATGCCTGAGTGGTCCTTTCTAAGGGACCTCTGACTAAAAAGCATCTCCTGGATTTCCTGGCACTGGTGAGGCTGGCTGCCTCCTTCAGTTCACTGAGTTCTCAATTCTGACACTAAGTTGAGCCACACTCTTACAAAAATGATTAAAATAGTATTGTCTAGTAGTGATTTTATTCTTAAAGGGATTGTAATTTATGGCTCTTTTGGATTTCATTCAGTTTCCTTGCAGCTCCTCTTCCCAAAACGTAAGCCTGGTACCCCTGTACTCAAGAACATGTAAGAGACAGAAACCATCTTGTGCTCAGAATCACCTCTACAATGCACTCTGCTGTTCTTTCATTAAACATGTATATCCTAATGTCCCCCTTAAGATGATTATATTTCAGGGTGCCCGGGTGGGGTTAAAGCCTCTGCCTTCGGGGCACCTAGGTGGCTCAGTGGGTTAAGCCTCTCTGCCTTCGGCTCAGGTCATGATCTGAGGGGCCTGGGATCGAGCTCCGCATCGGGCTCCCTGCTCAGCGGGGAGCCTGCTTCCCCCTCTCTCTCTGCCTGCCTGTCTGGCTACTTGTGATCTCTGTCAAATAATAAATAAAATCTTTAAAAAAAAAGATGAATATATTTCAAGGAATCTTCCTGCTTGTTATTTAAATAGAGCCCTGCCAGGTTGACCTGACTAGTCTTCCAGATATGCCCAGACATGTTGAATACTAGGTTTAATACAACTCAGGTTCAAACTGGATTTCATACTTACTAAGATCAAAATGACTGCATTTTGCAGATAGTCTTGTTAGATTATTCCTGGTGGTGTCCCCTTCAACCTGAAATAGAGGTAAAGTTTGCCCTCCAGAAAGTTAAGCTGTAAGATCAATTCCTTAACTGATCATCTTGCATCATAGGAGAAGGGAGAGTGACTTTGGCGTCTGTAAGACTGTAACTAGGTTAAGGGTGTTAGCATATCTAAGGGAAGAGTAGCAAGGATATGACCAAAGAGAGGCTGGGCACGATGGGAAGCCTAGAAAAATGGGAGTTAAACAAGCAGATGATGGCAGAGCCATGGCCACTCTCAGAGGGAGAACATACTTCAACTATTTCTATGCTAATCGTAAGGACATTCCTAATAGAACAAGTTGCAAAATGTCCTTCTGTACAGACTATTTGAATTCCATTGGCAACACCATCCTACTTGCAAGAATGATGAATCAGATTATCATGCCTAATGCCATGAAATATTTAATTCAGTTGCTTTCCCTTGTTCTGATTCATGTACTTTAATATTACACCTTTCCCTACTGCGACGACTACTGATTCTTTTGAATGCTTAATGTATGACAGCATTCAAGTACTTTTCTCATTTAATCTTCTGGTCATCCATATGAAGAAGGTGAGGATCATTGTCCTAAAGAACTGGGTGAGGAAACTGAGGTTTCAAGGTGTGAGTACAGATTTGTCTGACCAGGTTCAGTCTTTACCCTGAGATTTGACTTCAACAGGTATCTGTCGTAGGAAAATAAGGGAAGACCAATGGGGCATTAATTTGTTTTATATAATAACTAAATTCTCCTTTGAGGAGTAAGTGAATTATAAGCACCAAGTATCAAACACTGTATATTCTCATTTAGGCCAAATACTTGCCTGCATTTTCAGAACATAAGATTTTATTTCCTTTTAATAAAATTGGATGTTTTTTAGTCACAAGTTTTGCTTCTCAGATGTTATTTATTGTTTTAATAATGGTAGAAAAATGTACAGAGTATAAAATAATCAAAAGCGATTTACTATTGAAATTGTACCAATGGATCTAGGATTTATTGTTTTCATCCCCTAAAGTCCACATTTTTCTATTCTTTGGCTTATGGTTCCTTTCTGCCTTCACACACTTCATGATTATTTTGCTTTTAGTTCCTGTACAAGGTTAAAATTGATTTTTCAGAACTTCCAATAACAATTTATAAAGGCTATAACCCCAATGGTGGCATTTCCAGCTGAAGTGCTTAGCTTATATCTGTTAATTTAATATCACAAACTTCTTTCTTTAGCACAATAATTTATTTCTTAACAGAGGATGTGTGAAGGACAAAAAGTGGGCTAAGTTAAATGGTACTATTTCTGCCAAAGTGTTCTTGAGACATTGACATTATATATGGAATGTAATAGCTATGATAATTAACTCAGAAGAGCTTTGATGTGAAGGTAGATCTCTCACTAGTACAGACTTAACATTTACACCATGCTCCTTCTCCAAAATTCAGAATTCTTTATTGAATTCCATATCCACAGTTTACAAACAATAGTGTTAGTAAACAATAGTGTTTAACAACATAACAATAGCATTTTAGATTTGCTCTTTCATATGCGATACGTGACCTTGAGCACATGACTTGTAAATTTTTAGTGTTTTTTTGGTCCTCTTTTCCTTTGAGGTCATTGGGCTATGCTCACTGTCCTTACTTTAACATCTTGAAAGGCTCCATACAGACCGAACTGCTTTTCTAATCCTGTCTGTTGCTCAATACTGGTATAACAAAAGACCCAGTGCAAGAAGAGTCTTATCTATAGATTCCCAGTGTTTTTCTCCTCTTTCTTTTTTTACATTTTTTAAAAAGACTTATTTATTTATTTTAGAGAGAGCAGGGGGAGGGGCACAGGGAGAGGGAGAGAGAATCTTAAGCAGACTCTGCCCTGAGCGTGGAGCTAAGATGGGGCTTGATCTTATGACCCTGAGATCAGGATCTGAGCCAAAACCAAGAGTCAGTTGCTTAACTAACTGTGCCACCCAGGCAGCCCCACATTTGTGTGTGTGTGTATATATACATGTGTATATATATATTTAACATATAATGTATTATTTGTTTTAGGGGTACAGGTCTATGATTCATCAGTCTTAGAGAAGTCACATCACTCACCACCGCACATACCCTCCCCAATGTCCATCACCCTGCACCCCATTTCTCTGGCCTGCCTCCCCTCCAGCAACCCTCAGTTTGTTTCCTGAGGTTAAGAGTCTCTGATGCTTTGTCTCCCTCTCTGGTATTGTGCTGTTTCATTTTTCCCTCCCTACCCCTATGATCCTCTGTCTTGTTTCTCAAATTCCTCTTATCAGTGAGATCATATGAGAATTGTCTTTCTCTGACTGACTTATTTTGCTTAGCCTGATACCCTCTAGTTCAATCCACATCTAAATGACAAGATTTCATTTTCTTGATGGCTGCATAATATTCTATTGTATATATATACCACATTTCTTTATCCATTCATCTGTTGATGGACATCTAGGCTCTGTTCAAAGTTTGGCTATTTCGGACATTGCTGCTGTAAACATTGGGGTGCATGTGCCCCTTCAGGTCACTACATTTGTACCTTTAGGGTAAATACCCAGTAGTGCAATTGTTGGGTCGTAGGGTAGCTCTAGTTTCAACTTTTTGAGGAATCCCCATACTGTTTTCCAGAGTGGCTGCACCAGCTTTCATTCCCACCAACAGCATAGGAGGGTTCCCCTTTCTCCACTCCTCACTAACACCGGTCCTTTCCTGACTTGTTCATTTTAGCCATTCTGACTGATGCAAGGTGGTATCTCACTATTGTTTTGATTTGTATTTCCCTGACACCAAGTGATGTTGAGCACTTTCTCAAATGTCTGTTGTAGAAATGTGTCAAATGGCTTCTTTGTAGAAATTTCTGTTCATGTCTTCTGCCCATTTCTTGATTGGATTATTTGTTCTTTGGTTGTTGAGTTTGATAAGATTCTCAATGTTTTTCAATCATGCTGTACCACCAATGTTTTTTTTTTTTTTTCCCTTTTGGCATGTTGTTATTCATACAGGGAATAATTTTTCTTTCAATTTAAAAAAAAGATTTTATTTATTTATATGACAGAGAGCTCACAAGTAGGCAGAGAGGCAGGCAGAAAGAGAGGGGAAGCAGGATCCCTGCTGAGCAGAGAGCCCAATGTAGGGCTCGATCCCAGGACCCTGGGATCATGATCTGAGCTGAAGGCAGAGGCTTTAACCCAATGAGCCACCCAGGTGCCCCAATAATTGTTTTTATGATCAACTAATACGATGGCTTAGAAACATTGCAGCAATGACCAATATTAAAGTAGTTTTTGGACTTAAATCCTAAGAGAAAATTTCTGAACTCCCTGGAAGTGTTGTTAAAAGATATTCATAATCATGCTTTCCTCTCCTCTCCTCCTCTCCCCTCTTCTCCTCTCCTCTCTTCCCCTCTCCTCCCCTCCCCTCCCCTCCTCTTCTCTCCTCTCCTTTCCTTTCTTTCTAAAACATCGCTCTGAGTCTCTATTGCTTCAGTGTGAGTACTGGTTTGAAGTCACTGTAGGTCAGGACTCGCCGTGATACTCACAATACCTAGGACCTGGCCCTTGCTGTCATGTGACATGGTAGGTTTTGAAAGAATATCAGCTGTAGGTAGACTTGGGTTCACCTGAAAACAAGATCACTGATGTTCTAGAATCAAGTATTATGTAGTGCCAGCAATTTTCTTCCTGAATATATCTTAGAAAGGCCATTTTAAAATCTTTATTAGGAGCCTCTCAAAGAAGGCTATAGCATTATTAAGCCCCAAAGACATTAGGTCTGTTTTATTATTTGCCAAGAATATGAGCAACAATCTAAAATAAATATTACAATATGCTCAGAAATTTTTGCAAGTCTTCTGAACTTTAAGCTAAGTGTGAGGGTTTTATGAAAGCTTAGTGAGTTGGCTATGTTAGCTATCTAGCCTGGAGCAATGGAGAGGCATGTAAATAAGAAACTAACTCTTAATTCTAGGGAATAAGCCTTTTTAAAAATAAGATATTCTTTGCCCACTTTTGTATTCTTATTAAGTTTTCCTTGAATTCTTTGGTCTTCCCTCCCTTCCTCTTTCCTAATTACTAAATGAGGTAAAGACATCACCAATCCATTCTGAAGTGAGAAGAATTAGTATAATATGGTGGATTTTAAATAAAGTTATCATTTTTTCTTTTTCAAATATTGTTCTTTATTCTGAAATTGTGCCCTTCCCACTATTTTGATATTAGAACATTCTTTCGAAATATGGTTGATGTTCTAATGATTTTTTTTTTTTTTTTTTGAGAGAGAGAGTGTGTGTGCACACAGGGGGCTCAGGGTGGGTGGAGGGAGAGAGAAAATCTTAAGCAGTGTCTATGCCCAATGTGGAGCCCAACCTGGGGCTCCATCTCACGACCCTGAGATCATGACATAAGCTGAAATCAAAAGTCAAATGCTTATCGACTGAGGGACCCAGGTGCCTCGATTTTTCCTTTTAAAAGAAAAAAAAATTCTTACTGGGCAAAAGTTTTAAAGGTTGGTGATGCTATGTTAATCCATACATTTATATTTATATTTGAAAGTTTATCAATTTATGAAGTTGAAAGTTGGCAAGTTACTATAGACACAATCTGTTGTGTCCATATTTCTCTGAAAGGGAACACACTTAGCAACAGATTTTAGAAATGCTTTCAAGAATATGACAGATGATTTTTCATATCAACTAGGTGATGAGTCATCACCTGTCAAGTTTCTACATGACCATTATCTCTTATCTAACATCTACCCTCTCTACACCTCTAACACATCATGGCTTTAGAACTTTCATGTTTACCCTGAAGACAGTCACCACTCGGGTCAAAATCCAAGAAAAGAAGACTATTGGATCTGTTTCGTCTTGTGGTTCTCATCTCATTTCAGGGTGTGATTTACAAATGATGCTGCTTAAGGCTGGATGGGGTCTCAAGCTACAACATTAAGAGATGTTTTTAATATCTTTTCCCAATTTCTATTGTTTGAATATGACTAAAGCAGAGTTTGAGGACTGCATCAGAACGTTTAGTTTTGAATTGTGGTTTACAATGAGTTGAGAATATATTTTTCTCTACAGTTTTCATTAGAAGATCACTTGGTAAATCTCACCATCTAACCAAGATAAATGGGGAGTTTTAGTCCCAAACGTTCCATTAAGCTGATATTAGATCTTTTCTCCACCTAGCTGTTGGGTGTAATGCACAAAGGAATATATGCAATGTGTAGTTTTGCCAAATGCCAGTTATGAAAAAGGACTAAAGGTAGAATGAGTTTATAAAGACTGGATAAAGAAATGTTATTTTCTTTTTTTAAAGACTTATTTATTTATTTAGAGAGAATGAGGTGGGAGGGGCAAAGGGACCAGGAAAGACAGAATCTCAAGCCGACAGGAGACTCTCCACTGAGCCTGGAGCTGAACATGGGGCTTGATCTTACGATTCTAAGATCATCACCTGAGCTGAAACCAAGAGTTGGAGGCTTAATCGCCTGCACCACTCAGGTGCCCCAAGAACGTTATTTTCAAATATGAAATGTAACTCCTAAATAAAACAGGTAGAAGGGGGCTACCATCCAAGGTATCAAAAGTATAAAAAGATGATTTCATTATATACCACTATGCCTTACACATGAAAGGCAATAAATATCTCTGAATGATTGAATGAATTGTTTCTATCAGGTTTATTTACCATCACAAAATATACCAAACTGTATGATATAAAATCATACATTATTTTCTGTCAATATGAATTTATAATTTGCCAAACACTTAGAAGTCCATAGAGAATCAAAGAAAGCATTATATAAAACCTATTTTAAAACATTTTAAAGTTACTTTATTGCTAGAGTTACATCATATATAATTTCATATTCATCTTAATTTTTATCCATAGATAATACTTAAAAGAGAGCAATAAGGAAAAGCAAATTTTGAAATGAATTTACAATAATTTTATAGTCTAGGTACTGGCAAATGTTGTCTTTCAATTTTTTTTTTTCAAACGCATTTTAAGCTCCGTGTCTAGTTACTACAAATCACATAACAATATATAGAACTAAGTTTTAAAGCCTGAGGCAGTTTATTACTGTGTTAAGTTACAGAATGAAAGAAAGAGGCCCTGAGATCTAGTTCTGCCTTTTCTTCTATGAAGTAAGGCAACTGGATTATAACATCTTTAACTTTATATATATATATTTTAAGATTTATCTATTTTATTTTTTTATTTTTTTAAAGATTTTATTTATTTATTTGATAGACAGAGATCACACAAGTAGGCAGAGAGGGGAGGGGAGAAGCAGGCTCCCTGCCGAGCAGAGAGCCCGATGTGGGACTCGATCCCAGGACGCTGGGATCATGACTCGAGCCGAAGGCAGCGGCTCAACCCACTGAGCCACCCAGGCGTCCCAAGATTTATCTATTTTAGAGAGAGAGAGAGCACGAGAACCCAAGAGCATGTGAGTCGGGGAGAGAAGGAGAGGGAGAATCCCAAGCAGACTCCCTGCTGAGGGCAGAGCCTGATGTGGGGCTCAATCCCAGAACCCGAGATCATGACCTGAGCTGAAATCAAGTCAGGCACATAACCAACTGAGCCACCCAGGCCCCCTTGCAACTTTATATTCCTAGATAAGAAAGACATTTCAAACATTAGTTGACAGGGTAGTAAAAATTAGCCAAAGGTTCATTTAAAAATATGAATGTTAAATCAAAGCTACAATAAGATACCACCTCACACCAGTCAGAATGGATAAAATTAACAAGACAGGAAATAACAAATATTGGCAAGGATGCAGAGAACGGGGAACCCTCTTACATTGTTGGTGGGAATGCAAGCTGGTGCAGCCACTCTGGAAAACAGCATGGAGGTTCCTCAAGAAGTTAAAAATAGAGCTACCCTATGACCCAGCAATTGCACTATTGGGTATTTACCCCAAAGACACAAATGTAGTGAACCGAAGGGGCCCCTGCTCCCCAGTGTTCATAGCAGCAATGTTCACAATAGCTAAACTATGGACAGAGGCTAGATGTCCATCAACAGATGAATGGATAAAGAAAATGTGGTCCATAAATACGATGGAATATTACTCAGCTATCAGAAAGGATGAATACTTGCCACTTACATTGATATGGACGGAACTGGAGGATATTACGCTAATTGAAATAAGTCAACCAGAGAAAGATAGTTGTCATATGGTTATCATTCCTATGTGGAACATAAAAAAACAGCATGGAGGACCATAGAGGAAGTGAGGGAAAACAAAATGGGAAGTCATCAGAGAGGGAGAAAAACCATGAAAGATTATTAACTACAGAAACAAACTGAGGGTTGCGGGAAGAAAGGTGGATGGGGGATGGGGTAACTAGGTGATGGGCATTAAGGAGGGCACATGATGTAGTGAGCACTGGGTGTTACACGGAACTGATAAGTTACTGAACACTCCATCTGAAACTAATGATGTACTCTAAGTTGGCTAACTGAATTTAAACAAAAAACAAAATATGAATGTTATTCAATAGCTTTTGAACAATTTGATTAAATCCTTTCCTCTCAAGTTTGGCACCTCCTCCCTATTCCTTTAATTTGCCCAAAAATTCACTTAGAGTTTTTTAAGGAACTGGTAGGGTTCTGTGTTTTATTTTGAATACAATGACATATGTTCATTAGCTGTCTTCCCTCCCGAAGCACAGGGACTGTACTACACTTTGTTCAGCTTTGTAATCCACACAATGCCTGGCGTCGTGTCTTACATCAAACGCTAAGCAAACACTTATTAAATAATTAATTGAACTATTACAGGAGGTATTAGCTAGAGATTTGCTGGATAAGCTACAACATTCAAATTATTCATTCATTCATTCAACAAACACTTGCCAAAGGTTTACTGTGCACCCTGCACTGGTCTGGGGGCTAAAGAGAGAAGGGTAAATAGAGTTGCTGGAAGAGACCTCATAAAACCACAGGTTGACATTTAATAAATAAATTACCATACAGTGTGACACAGCAACAGCAGAGGGAGTAATGATGTATAGATGATAGGAAAGGGTCCTTGGTATAGAGAGTGTTATCTCTGAGCTAGGTGGTAGAGGATTCCTGTGTGTTTGAGGCCGACCCTGTGTGCTTGCAGGGTGGGTGTGAGGGTGTGTACAGATTCCAGGGAAAGAGAATGAGCTGGGCCTTCAGAGAGGTGAGGAACAGTGCATGCCTGGGGCAGGATTGGTGGAGGTGAGGGTATATAGCACCAAGGCTGGGAGGAGAGTGGGGACAGATAAGTCTGAGAGGTTGCGGGCAGCGGGACAACTGTAGGTGATGGAAAGACAACGACAGGCTTTAAACAGGGAAAGTACCCATCACTCCGCTGGCTCTGTAGAGGATGGTTTAGGGTCAAAGAGAGTCCAAAAGAGGGAAGACCTACTTCTAAGCCTGGGTGAGATATCCTAAGGGCCAGAGCTCCTTTGGCTTTGAGGTGCTGGAGGGTAGCGGATGGCTACCCAGCTGCTCATCGCTCTGACACAAAGAACTTTAGATTTTTATTTGCATTGACTCATATAGGTTTTTTTTTTTCCTAGAAAAGCATTTGAAACTTAAACAAAAAAATTATGACCAAGAAGATGAGGAGAGAATCCAAAAATTATGCTCACGGAAGAGAAAAAAATTGAAGAAAGGCATGACTATATCCCTGCTAATGAGTAGAACCTGTAGGACATGGTGAAAAGGTTTCCTTTTATGTGTCTATGTGTCAAATCTGTCATAACAGAACATTTCTGAAAGAATTCAAAAGGTACCTCTTCAGCTGAGTTCACTTGATTAGACAGGAACTGAATTATCAAGGTCCCCGTATTTCTTTGTGAGTGTGTGTGTGGTTATTACGGGATTATTTCACCCTGTGACTGTATAGGGTTGCATCCCTCAAACACCTGTCCTCTGGAGGGGGCAGTGAGCCTCACACAGTGGGGAAGCTTTATCAAGCAGGCTGATAGAGGCCAGGGTTAACAGTTGTGTGGCTTTGGAGATAAAATCTAAGGGTGGGATGGGGAGCTGGTGGCTGCTCTCTGTTGGTGTTTCCTGCATAGATCCTTGACAGAGAAATCCTACCCCTCCTGGGGAAGAAATGGAGAAGGGATGGAGCTTAGTGCCGTTGAACTTCAGGAAAACTGCCTGATGCAGAGGAGACCCAGAATAAGTTATCTGAATAAAATTTAGGTAGAATATGTGAAGGATTCTATTTGAAGAACAAAATACAAATCATACTGGAAATGAGCAGATAAACACAAACCCTATATGTCTTGAGCTTTAGTAAACAAACCTAAATAGGTGTTTTTTTTTTTTAAGTAACTGTTTATTACTGCTAGACAGATAGTGAAATTTTTTTAATGTAAGCTACTACCAGAACTGATTCTATACCAAAATAAATGACTTATGTCTGTTACTTTTACTTATCACTAATCATTAGTAAAACTAGTCATAAGGAGGCACCTTATTTTATATGGCATCCTACATATATTTTTAACTTTTTATTATGGAAATTTTAAATATCTATGAAAGTAGACACAGCACAATAACCCCAATGTACCTATCATCCAATGTCATCATTCATGACCTCATCATGATCTTGCTTCCTCTTACCCTCTTAGCCTTTCTCTTACTATTCTTTAAAATTTTTTACTTCTTTTTTTTTTAAGATTTTATTTATTTATTTGACAGAGATCACAAGTAGGCAGAGAGGCAGGCAGAGAGAGAGGGGGAAGCAGGCTCCCTGTTGAGCAGAGAGCTGATGCAGGGCTCGATCCCAGGACCCTGGGATCATGACCTGAGCCAAAGGCAGAGGCTTTAACCCACTGAGCCACCCAGGCACCCCCAAATTTTTTACTTTTAATTAATTTTTCTCCCTTTATTGTTTTAAAGCAAATCCTAAACATTTTATCTTTTTATCCTCAACATTTTAGCATGTATCTCTAAAGATGGGGATTCTTCAAACAAACGAACAAGTCTAACTAGAGTAGATTTCTCACTCTTCAAAATTAACAGAAAGTCTTTCACTGTCTATCTAGCTTGGGCTCAAATTTATAACTCTCTCTTAATTATATCTGTAGTTATCTCTTAATAAGTCCGTCATGAATGGACTTTTAATTGTTTGAGTCAGGACCCAAATAAGACACACACATGTAGTTGCCTAATAGATTTAAGACTTTATTAATCTATAGGTTCCACTTTACCTCACTATTTTCCTTGGGTATTTATTTAGTTAGGGCACTGGGTCATTATCTTACAGTTTCTTGCAATCCAGATTTTGGGAGTTGTCACCCCATAGTGTGATTAAACATGTTTCTTTGCACTCTGTATTTTCTATAAGTTGGTAATTGTATCTAGAGCTTAGATCAGATCCAGCTCAATATTCTTATTATTATTTTAATTATTATTGCTACTTTTTTTTGGCTGGACCTCTTCATGGATGAAGTTGTGTTTTTTCATTAGGAGATTCCTAACTTCTGGTTTGTTGTCTTATAATGTTAACAGCTGTTGATACACAATAGCTAGATCTTCATGTACATATTTTAATTTTGAAAGTTTTCATATAAAAACTATTCAAATGAATTTTCTGAACAACCAAGATTTGTTGAGAGAGAATAGGGAAGTGTCGCCTGAGATTAACAACAACAACAACAAAATACTTCTAAAAAAACCGTGAATGCAAATAATTCCTAATGATTCCATCAAAGGTTTGTTTCATTTATCCAAATTATATGCCATGGATCAGCAAGTACCTTGACAGGGAAACTTCTTTATGTGTGATATAAATCACCAATTGCTTCCTTATTTAAAAACTGGATGATGATCACAGCTCTGTGACTCTATAAATTTGAGTTTCTAATATTATGCAGAAGAACATAAAACCTGTTTATGCATTATAATGCAGCAATAATGTATCTTTTCGCAATCATTGGCATAACTAAATCTACTAACTTGCCTATAGCATGCATAATGACAAGTTTGCAAAATGATCAGAATTTTAAATTTTAATTCACCTGCAATCCAAATCCCCACAGCAATTAAGGAGAAAACCACACATATCAAGCCAACAAATGCCTTTAACTGAATAAGACACAATTTACAGGGAGAGTGTTTTCATAAGCCAGTTGAGGCTATAGCAAAACTAGAGTCCAACAGATATAATTGTATATTAAAATAAGTCCTGACTGAAATGATTTGCTTCTGCATCTTCTTTAAAATAAAGATTTACAGAAGTTCAACCAAAAGTATAATATTAGTTTGGGCTGCCCAAGGGGTTATTTTCCCATGTTTCTGGTTACTTCTACGGAAGCAACAATGAAGTGAAGAGTCGAGATATTTATCTGGCTCAGGAATTGGCAAATTTTTTTTCACAAATGTCCAGGTAGTAAATATTTTAGGCTTTGTGGGCCATCTGATCTCTGTTGCAACTACTCAACTATGCTACCATAGCAGAAAAGTCTTAGACAATATGTCAATAAATGAACATGTGTTCCAATAAAACTTTATTTATAAAAAACAGGCAGTAGGCCTTGTTTGGTCTGTGCATCAGTCTCCCGACCCTAATCTAGATAATCAAGGCAAATCTTACTGCTAATTGAAGAAAATATTTTTTTCTTCCTCTAAATAATTGAGGTTGGCTGCCTACACTAATTGAGTTCAACAAAAAAGTAGCTTAACTCTCCCCTTCATTTGATATGTGTAGACACAGGTTTTGTTATATTTTTAAAGCAAGTCCTTTGAGAAGGCCAGCCACCTGTCTGAGTTTATTAGAATTAATGAGGGATAAGAATGGATCGTCCTGTGTAGAACAAAAGAAATCTGTCAGAAGGAGGTTCAATACTTAATGGAGGCATTGTGCATTTTTACTTGACTTTATAAAGCAACCACTTCAAAGTTGAAGACCAAAGAAAACTTGAACATCGGAAAAGAGAGAGAGAGAGAGAGGAAAGGATTTTATTTGTCAGGGTCAGAAATCAATCATTAACTGTAACATTAAACATGAACTTTGTATTCCTGTTACTTCAAATAACAATAACAACAAAAACCTCACAATCCATTTAAAGTTGGCAACTCACTTTAAAGAAGCTGTATGAATTGTTCCATTGTCTTGAAATTAAAAATGTTCACTCTAATTTGTTTACAATTAACTTCTGTTATAACACTGATTATGCAATTGTACAAAATAATAATTCCTTGCAAAGAGGTCCTATAATCTTAAGGGTTTTAAAATAGCACACTTTTAATATGCTTTATAAGCCCCAATGAATATATTCCATAGAGCAAAGATGATTTATTTTAGCCTGAAATTTAAATAAAATGTGTCTACAATTTGTCTTGAACTTTCTATGATTAATTTTCGGATGGATCTAGTAGAACTTAAATCAAGGTTGCATTTTATTGTATTTTAAAATCCACAGAGGAGACTAATGAGAACCTTAAAAGTGACTTTAAAGTTGTGATCAGTTGAGATGTACTGAAATCTAGAGATCTAGAAGGAACTTAGATTTCTTAGCATGAAGTGATTGTTTTCTTTGCTGGGGCGCACAAATACTTGTTTCCAAATGACATTTTCTGGTGGTTGTCCAACTCGTTTTGCTAATGTTAAAAAGGTAACTCACAAACACTCAACAAATTATCTAACTCTTGCCATTTGCACTTTCGTTAATTCTGTGAAGTGTCAAGTAAAACTGTTCCACGGTCCACAGGCATTATGTTCTGGCTCAAGGGAAAATTCAACTTCTGAAACATAAGGAAAGATTTTACAGTGTGTGTCTTTTCTTTCAAATGAGGCTTGACATTTGAAAACTTTAAGATTGAGGACACAGATAAATGATCTTTTTACATACAGAAGGAAGAAAAGGAATTGGTAAACAAGCTTATAACTGCTGTTTATAAAATCTACTAATGATCCTGCTAATGGGAGACAGATTAAGGAATGTATTTTCCATGGATTTATCCCCATAGCAGCTACAGTGAAGAACTATGATTTTGGCATTCCGTTCCCAAGATGGTCTTTGTAATGGGAAAAAATAAAAAAAGCAACACAGATTACATAGTGATGGCCACTGTGTGTTAATTAGTTAATTATATTTACATATTCATAGAGAGGGTCTTTAAACTACTTTAGTACAAACTTGAGAATGGATATAAAAATAGTGTTTTTATGTAATGATGAAACTATAAATATGGACCATGTCCCCAGTACTCATTCTCGCTTGTGTGCTTCTGATCTCATCTCAGCAAGGCTTGTTTTGAGGGAATTTCTGGCTGCACTGTGCTCATTTGTAGTCTTAGATCTGATGACCTTTAAATTTATGACCTCCTACATAATCTTCTTCAGCTTTGGAGGAAAAAGAGATGGGTCAATAGAGTTTCAATTACACAATTCCTGGCAGTGACCTTGTTAGTAGAACACAGACTCCACAATACATAATGCAATCTAGTCATCTTTTACATTTATTTACATTTTGTTCTGCCCTAGAATGGTACCAACTGAAGAAATATGTTTTTTAGAGCAGTGTGATGAGAGATGGCTCATCTACTCATTAAGTCTGAGAATATCCTTGTGCATCTGTTTTTTTGTGAAAGCACATTTCCCATTTAAAGATACACCATGGTTTTTTTTAGAGACGTATACAGTGGTTTCTGGAAAATTGAGCACATGATGTTATCTAAAGGGCAGCTATCACTCTAATATTTTGTTGTGAATATCTGTTTAGGTTGCAAGCATTTCTGGTTTCGTTACATTGTTACATACAAGTGAATCAGTAAGTTCTGACCCTGTGAAAGTTTATGCATCCCTGAGAGAAGGAATTCTGACAGAGTGTCAACAAGTTCTCGCAGATCCAGATCAAGCCAACTACAAGGGGGATAACAAAATCCTTTCATGATGTTACGAATGGATGATTTTCAGTTAGAGGCTTTTAGTTGAGGATTACAGTGCCAGGCAAAAAGTGACTAAGTTGAAATGCTTTGGAGAAAAACTCTCATATCTGTGTTGTCATTTGCCTTCTAGACATTCTCCAACAGGTTTGGCCATGGGCTGGGATTTCCTGTAAAATTCAAAGGGGTTTAAAGGAATGTCTTACCAGATAATAGGAGTATCTGCCATAAGAACCCATCTTTGGGGAAGGAAG
This sequence comes from Taxidea taxus jeffersonii, assembly GCA_003697995.1. Classification (NCBI taxonomy): domain Eukaryota; kingdom Metazoa; phylum Chordata; class Mammalia; order Carnivora; family Mustelidae; genus Taxidea; species Taxidea taxus. Next base: position 35,244 of record RCUC01137004.1, read on the forward strand.
AATTGTGACAGGTTTTTATCAAGTGAGGAGGAACTAAGAGCAAGGCAATGACATTATGGCTTGGAAAAAAATGGTTGGCTTTGGTAGATAAAAACCTCAGGTATTGCTTTTGAAAAAGTTGTTCCTGATGAATTTTTTCCCCCTTGGAATAGTTTAGGTTGTAAGTCAGTTCTCTGGGTAATTGGTTTGTGTCTACATAGTCAGTTGGGGATTCTTTGTAGAATTTAAGTCAATTTAGTTACGTATTGTTTAGTTTTTGAAAACTCTTTGTTGTAGCCCACAAACAAAAGTGCACATTTTCTGAATGTATATGACTTACAGATGGTCACAATTCTCACTATGGTATCCAACCTCCACATCAAGAAACATAACATTACCAGTCTCTGGAAGCTCTGTTTATGTTTCTTTGCAGACACTTCTCCCACTCCTAAGGTTACCGCTATTCCTTATTTCTCAGTTATAGATGACTTTTGATTTTTCCTAACTTTGTACAACTTGAATCACAGAGAATGTGTTCCTTTGGGTCTGGCTTTTTGTTTGATGTTGTATTTGTTAGATTTACTAGGACTGGTTTTAGATTGTTCATTTTCATTGTTGTGTGTATTTTGTTGTGTGACTTTATCGCAACTTATTTATCCATTAAACTGTTTTGTGGATAGCTCCCAGTTTTAATGATTAGGAATAGTGTTGCTATTGGACGTTAATGTACATGCTTTTTGGTGACTGTGTCTATGCATTTCTCTTGTATACATTTTTGCCTTAAAAAGTACACTTTGTTATAGTTATTTAAAAGTATTTGCCAACTCCGATATTCAGATCATCTGCGGATCTGCATCTATTGGTTTACTCTTTTCCTCTTTATGATTGGTCATATTTTCTTGGCTCTTGCACGCTTAGTAATTTCTGATTTTATGCTGTAAATTATAATTAAAAGATACACAGACGGTTCCAATGGCTTTACCTTCCACCAAAGTGCAGGCAGACAGATATAGAGTAAAGGGAGCATCACCTTAATCCAATCAGAGATTGCACTGGGCTAGGGCTGAACGGGTTGCAGTGTTAGTAAAAATTAGTGACATCTTGCTTGTTTGTATTTCTTGAATGTGATTCTATGATATTTTGATTGAAAGACCACTCATCATCCTTCATTTCAGTCTTTCCTTAAAGACTGCAAGAGCTCCAGCTCTGTGCTTTGAAATTCCTCAGTTCAGTTCTCAAGCAACCTTTCCCAGGCAACTTGGAGAAATGACCAAATCTTCAGGCCACGACCGATCCTACACTTGAGGGAGACTTCTCCCCTGGCATGTGTGTTCGAGAAGCCCCATGAAACTTCAGGAACGCTCGTTCTGCCTTTTAGGAGTTAGAGTCCTGGCTCTACAACCACTTACAAAACCATGTTGTCCTCTAGCACTATATAACTGCTAAATGCTTTTCTGATTTCTCTTTTCCATGCTAAATAGCTCTAACCAGACCCAAGGCTATACTCAACCTAAGCCTAGACCCAGTAAATGCCTGACTGTCACCAGATATCCTTATCATATTTCTATCCCCCTGAAATTTTAGCTGGTTTACTCTTTGTTGTTTCCACAGCTCTCTGATGGCTTTACAAACCTATTATTCTTAAGTATATCTTTCTTTTTCTACTTTGGCAGCATAGAAACGTTGGCCCCTCACGACCTCCTACATTTCAGAAACAGAGGTCAAATATATTCATTTTAATTATAGGTTGTCATATAGAATTCTTGCTATTTTACAGAGTAAGTACATTATCTCAATTTGTATTCTCACAGGAATTCTATGAATTAAGCAGATGTGCATCAGTCTTTCTATTTTATGGATTAGGGACTAAGGTCCAATAAATTAAATCTCTTGCAAAAGATCAATCTGCCAAGGGGCAGAGAAGAACCTTTTATCTTTTAATTCCCTAAAGTTCAGTGCTATTTACTGCACTCCACAACTATTTTTAACACATAAATACAAACACAGTCACAAATACTTCAGCAGATATTTACATACCAAACACAGATTTGAGACCAGTAGGATATTTTTATATGTCGTTTTTTTTAAAATTTGATACCAGTGGGGGAAAAATAAACACAACTGGAAAATGATATACATGGTGGGGTTTATAGGACACTAAAAACTATAAACCCCTCACCCTTCAAATTCATCCTGCCCTGTCATGGGAAATACCTGAAATGTCATCATCCTGACTTTAAACCTTTGGGTAAATAGAATCTTCCCAAAATTCTTTGTCAAAACAGAGATATTCCTGTTTTTGTTTTGTTTTGTTTTTATCATGAGGAGAATGAAACTTTCAGAGGATGGAAACATGCCGTAAGAAGTGAGCGAGAGTGGAGGCGCCTGGGTGGCTCAGTGGGTTAAAGCCTCTGCCTTCGGCTCAGGTCATGATCTCAGGGTCCTGGAATCGAGCCCCGCATCAGGCTCTCTCCTCGGCAGGGAGCCTCTCTCTCTCTCTGCCTGCCTCTCTGACTACTTGTGATCTCTGCCTGTCAAATAAATAAATAAAATCTTAAAAAAAAAAAAAAAAAAAGAAGAGAGCCAGAGTGCTGAAGTGTACAAAAGTGAAAAGAATGGAGGACGCACGGATGGATAACATGTTCATCTCAGAAAGCCTACAGAGGTGCACGTGAGCCGCAAACAGCGGGATGGTCAGAGAAGACCCCTATGGTGAGGGATCGGTTAACCATAAACTGGTAAGCGTCACAGGTGAAAGAAACAGGATGGGTAGGCTGAACCGTCCTGTAGTACAAGGGAGAGAATAACAGACTGAAAGTTGGATGGTGTGGACCTATCTGCTCGGGCTCACAGTATGAATATCATTAGAGGGCAGCAGCTTTTGGTTCAACACTGTCCCCAAATCTTCCCATTACCTTTTGTGCATCATTGTTTCCTCTCTACCTCTTGAAAACATTTTTGCTTATAACCCTTGACTAGTTAAATCATTTTATTTTATAGATGAGATCCTGAGCCTGGAAAGTGGCATAGCTAGCTTAATGAAGCATGTCCTTCTTGTCATTATTCTCAGAAAGCACCTCCTCATATTAGTTCATAACCTATTCATCATTAGTTTACCCAGTGGTTATTTCACTCCACAATGTGCTTTTTTTTTTTTTTTTTAATACTTTTCTTTCCACTAGACTGTCTCTTCCTTCCCCCACCCATAGAAGAACAGACATTTTTACTTCAGGTGATTGATATAAGGCCAATGGGTAGAAAATATGAAGCAGATTTCAACCTACCTATAATAATTAACACTCTATAAATTTCAGTTGTCTCAAAAGGAAACAGTGGTTTTGAAATAACACACACTCTGTCATTGGACATGTTCAAGCCAAGGTTAGGGATATTGAAGAAGGAATTCTTATACTGGATGGAAGTTTGACTTTGAGATCTCTAAATTGCCTTCCAATTTAAGAAACATATGTAAGTCCTAATCCGGATCTGTAGCCTCTATAATTTTTTTTTTAAGATTTTATTTATTTATTAGTTAGAGAGAGAGAGAGAGAGAGAGAGCGAGCACAGGCAGACCGAGAGGCAGGCAGAGGCAGAGGGAGGAGCAGGCTCCCTGCCGAGCAAGGAGCCCGATGTGGGACTCGATCCCAGGACGCTGGGATCATGACCCGAGCCGAAGGCAGCCGCTCAACCAACTGAGCCACCCAGGCGTCCCTGTAGCCTCTATAAATTTAGCATCTGTATATCTACATCAGAATCCATCTCTAGTTCCAGAACTACATCTTTACCATTATAGCTCTGTGTCTATCTCTATGTGACATAAAACATATAAACTTCTTTACATATCACACATTTTTTAATATGTAAATGTATCCCGTATTTATTGTGAATAATACAGCATTTTTGGTGCTGTTGAGGATACAACAGTGGACCAAAACAGTGTTGTTGCCAGAAGTAGCCATGGCCAGTGAGATTGTTTAGGATTAAAGGACACAATTTTGGAATAAGCTAGCAGTGAAAGAGGTTGAGGATTCTATTCGACATCTTTGATTAATCTGGGAGTTTACAAAACATTCCCATGGAATATTTCCTAGGGTTTAGATCTCTACCCAAAGCCATCAGAGGCCTTGCATTCTACGAGGTTGTGTTAACATAAGCAAACCACTGCTGGGTCTGGACAGAGATCGCAACCATTGAACCGGATGGGAAAGAAGGGTCCTTTCTGGAGATTTTGTATTTATGTAAGCAAAGAAAGCTAAAGGAGTTTAAGGTTTTTAAAAAAAAATTTTTTTTAAAGATTTTATTTTTATTTATTAGAGAGAGAGCAGGAGCGAGCACAGGCAGACAGAGTGGCAGGCAGAGGCAGAGGGAGAAGCAGGCTCCCCGCCCAGTAAGGAGCCCGATGTGGGACTTGATCCCAGGATGCTGGGATCATGACCTGAGCCGAAGGCAGCCGCTTAACCAACTGAGCCACCCAGGCGTCCCTAAAAAAAATTTTTATGAACATATAATGTATTATTAGCCCCAGGAGTACAGGTCTGTGAATCGCCAGGTTTACACACTTCACGGCACTCCCCATAGCACATACCCTCCCCAACGTCCCTAACCCCACCACCCTAAGATTTTGTTTTTGTTCTCTTTTCTTTTTCCTTGTGAGATAGAGAAACAAAACAATTTTTGTTCCATTATAAAATTGTAGCTAATGAAATGTTTGGAGACCCATAAGGCTAGACAATATGGCAAGGCTAATTGAGTTTTTAGAAAATTTCATTTCTTTAAGTAAAAATGCACAAACACATGGAATAGTTTGCAAACTTCCTATAATTTGGAAGCAACTACTTTCTTGGCTCCAAATTTCAATAGTTTGTTTTCCTACAACTAATGTGACAGATTAAAATGGAGAAAAGAAAAGTAGAAAGAGATGGTATTAATCCTCTAGTTTGAAACCTTCAGGAACTTGAAGGCTTTGGAATGTAGTACAAAGTTCTAGATTGTCTTACTACTTTCTTATAGGAAAAGTACTTTCTGGGGAAGAAAACAAACTTTTTGCCTCATGAGACATCATTCCTTTTCCAAGTACTTATAAATATCAGCAAATATCTTTCTAACATGTGGGATTTTTAGATTGTAATATTTCTATGAGGTAGGGTTAAGACAGTGTATCTAAGAATCCGTTGCCAAATCTGAGGTTGTGAATATTTACTGCTATGATATATTTAAGAGTTTTATAGTTTTAGTTTTTACCTTTAGATTGTATCTATTTTGAGTTAATTTTTCCATATGATGTGTAGTAGGGGTCCAACCTCATTATTCAAGGAATGGATATCCAGTTGTATTCTATTACTTAATATCTTATTGGGAAAGAAAACTAAATTACTGACCTATCAGAAAACCATTCCTTTTCTAAATAGCTGTAATTATTAACAAATTTCTTTCTAATGTGGCTGCTGTATGTAAGACTTTCATACCATGATAAACCTTTAAAGAAGAATGCTTGAGTTATAAATGTTGACATTTGAACTCGCCTTCTATCAGTTGAGAGGCTAGTACATTTCAGGATATGTAATAAGTTAGCAGTATTTAATAATTATTTGTTAAAGGAGAATTGTTGGTGAGGTGAAATGTACTGAGAGAATATGTCTTGTTTTTGAATTCAAAACCAAACTGCTACCACACATTTCTATGACAATAAGGAAGTTACTGAACCATTCTGAGCTTTGTTTTCTCATCTATCAGATAAGGACAACAGTATCTATCTCCTATGATGTATTATCATGATTAAATGTGATTATGTAAAACTGCCTTGAAAAAATAAGAGCTCAATAAAAATTTATTAGGATTGACTTGGCTCTAAGATGAATTCATTTTGGGGATGTAGGTCTTCATATATTCTTTCCTAGAGCTGCTTTATTGAGATAAAATTACTATTATAAATGCACACTTTGACATTAAATTGCAGATATTTAAAGTGTACCATTTGATACATTATGATGTATGCATATATCCATGAAAGCCTCACCACAGTTAAGATAGTGAACACATGCATTACCTACAAAAATGTCCTCTGTCTCTGTAGTCACCCTTTCCTGCCCCTGCTGGTTCTTCCTTCCCTAGGCAACCACGGACCTCTGATCTGCTACTACAGATTAGTATGCGTGTTCCAGAGTTTTCTATAATGAAATAGGCAATATGTATTCTTTTTTGTCTGGTTCTTTTCACTTAGTATGATGATGCTGAGACTCACGCTTACTGTTGAGTGAGTGTGTCAGTAGTTCACTTATTTTTATTGCTATGTGTATTCCACTGCATAGATATGCCACGGTTTGCATGTTTATTAACCTGTGGATGGACACTTCGTATGGTTCCATTTAGGGAGTACTAAAAATATAGATGTAGGAAGGAGGAATGAGTGGGTGAAGCACAGAGGATACTTAGGGCAGTGAAACTACTCGAAATGATACTATAATGGTGGATATATAGCATAGTAAATTTGTCTAAACCCATAGAATGTACAACAGGAGTGAAAACTGATGTAAACTATGGACTATGGGTGATGATCATGGGTCAGTGTAGGTTCATTAACTGTAACAAATACATCATTCTGGCAGGGGATGTTGGTAATGGGGGAAGCTACCTTTCACTCAATACCTAAACCTATGCCTGAAACTGCTCTAAAATATTAAGTCTATTAAAAAATTTTTTTTGAAACATCCATGCACAGGTTTTTGTATGAACATACGAATTCAGTTCTCTTACTGGATAGGACAGCTGGAACATAAGGCATATATATATTTAACTTTTTAGAAAACTGCAAAATGTTTTATGAAGTAGTTATGCCATTTTTATTTCCACCAATAATATGCAAGGTCCAGTTGCTCCATAGCCTCACTCTCCCTTGGAACAGACAGTCTTTTAAGTTTTACTCATTCTAATTGGTGTGAAGTAGTATTTCACTGGGTTTCCCCCCCCCCCTGGGGTTTTAATGTGCACTTCCCTAATGATTAATGATTCTGAGTTTTTACTTATGTGCTTGCCATTTGTACACCTTTGGCGAAGTGTCTGTTGAAACTCTTTACCCAGTTTTTATCTGGTTGTTTTGTTTTCCTGCTGAGTTTTGAGAATTCATCGTATAGTTCAGATACAAAGTTCTCTATCAGGTATATGTTTTGCAAACATATTTTTCCCTAATTTGTGGTTTGTCTTTTTGTTCTCTTACTGGTCCTAGCAAAGAACAAATTTTTTTTTAAGATTTTATTTATTTATTTGACAGACAGAGATCACAAGTAGGCAGAGAGGAGGGGAAGCAGGCTCCCTGCTGAGCAGAGAGCCCAATGTGGGACTCGATCCCAGGACCCCAAGATCATGACCTGAGCCAAAGGCAGAGGCTTTAACTCACTGAGCCACCCAGGTGCCCCAGAACAGAAATTTTTAATATTGATGTGGTTAAATATGCCAATTTGTTTTTTGTTGTCATTGTTGTTGTTCTTGTTGTTTTTTTTTTTTTCTTTTGGTGTTGCATCTAAGCAATTTTTGCCTAGCCCAAGATCACAAATATTAAGTTTCTTATAGGAGTTTTCTAGTTTTAGGTTTTACATTTAGGTCTATGATCTGTTTGAGTTCTTGTATGTGATAAAAGGTACGCATCAACATTTATTTTGTTGCATATTTGTATTCCAATTATTCTGGTACTCTTTGTTGAAAAGACTTCTTTCTTCTCTGTATAGTTTCTGCATCTTTCTCAAAAATTAGTTGTCTATCTAAGAGGCGATTTCTGGACTCTTTTCTGTTCTATTGATCTACTTATCTACCTTGAAGCCAGTAACAGTGTGCCTTGATAACTGTGACTCTTAATAAGTCCTGAAATTAGTAGTATAAATCTAGTTTTGTTCTTCTTTTTTCAAAGTTGTTTTGAATTTCAAAGATCCTTTGAATTTCTGTATACACTTTTGTACCAGCTTGTGTTTATTTTTCCCAGATTATGTTGAATCTATACTTCTATTTATTATGACTCAAATCTTAATACTGGGTCTTTTGACCCATAGAACAGTGTTTAGGTTTTCTTTATTTTTTTCAGCAGTGTTTCTAGTTTTCATTGTATGGGTATTTAATCCCAGGTATTTCACATTTTTGATGCTACTGTTAGTGGTATTCCTTGTTAAATTTCAGAATATTGGCAGAATTGTTCATGACTAATCTATAGATATAACATTGACTTTTGTATATTGATCTGGTGTCCTGCAAACTTGCTAAAATCATTTATTACTTCTAGTGGCTTTTCTGTGAATTTTCTACATAGACAATTTTGTCATTTGTAAATAAAGACAGTTTTACTTCTTTCTGTCCAATCTGGATCCGTTTTATTTCTGTTTTTTTTTGTAATATAGCACTGGCTAGGACATCTAGTTCAACATTGATAGAAATGGTGAGAACAGATGACCCTGATATAATGTTCTTTGTGTTTCTTGAGCTTTGTGTTTACTGAACTCCTTGGACCTGTGGTTTATAGTTTTAATCAAATCTGGAAATATTTGACTGTTATTTCTTCAGATATTGTTTTTTGTTTCTCTCTTTTCCCTCAAGGATGCCAGTGAAACCTGTATTAGGCTTTTTGATGTTGTCCCACAGTTCACTGATGCTCTTTCATTTAACTGTTCTTTTTTTTGGGAGGGGGGTTCAATGTTGCTGTTTCTTCAAGTTCATAATATTTTCTTCTGCAATGTCGAGTCTGTTGTTATTCCCAATCGGTGTATTTTCTAAAGTCCCTTTTCCTGCTTCCCCCACTAAGACAATACGCTTCTGAGTATTCTACCCAATGCTTGGAATTATGTTTTCCAGTATGGCTAGTAGAACAGGAACTACTTTTTTCTCTGTGTGAAAGCCTGGCAGTGTTCCCTGAAATCCTTCTAATGATTTCTCCCCTCCTCGTGGTGTGGTTTGGTCGCTGATCAGTGTTCTCCTGGATACTCAAAGGGGGTCTCTACTGATCTCCAAAATCCTCTCTCTCTGCAGTTCTTGGGCTTCTGTGTAAAAGATACCCCTTGCAGAATTATTCACATTTTATAAACCAGGGGTCAAAAACTTTTTCTATAAGGGGCCAGATGGTACATATTTTAGGTTTTGCAGGCCATATGGTCTTCATTGCAACTACTGATTCTGCCATTAAAACATTAAAGCACTTATAGTATGTAAATGAATGGGCATGGCTATGTTCCAATAAAACGTCATACGTAAAAGCATGTGGCAAGCCAGATTTAGCTCATGGGCTCAGTTTATTGACTAATGACTGCCTTTTGGATTTTGTTTTATTTCGTTTTTTGTAGTTACTATCTCTTGGATGGAATTTGAGACAGAAAAGCTCATTCCATAATTCAAAGTAGAAAGAAGAGTATACTGCTATTGAAAATGTTCTGAATGGTGTCTGCTGACACTTGGATTCATTACTTTTGTCTTCTGTTTTTGGAATGCTAAGCAGGGCATCATTTGATTCTGACATTTAAGTTAATTGCTCTTTAATGTACATTTGACATATGAGGCAACATATTGCAATCTAGAAATAATTAAGATAAATCATTTGCTTATATTGCTGTGGAAAAGACAAACTACGTTCCATCTCCCTCCCTCATAGAGTATGACCCAGAGGATGC
>RCUC01137006.1:0-17965 GCA_003697995.1 Taxidea taxus jeffersonii
ATAATTTAAGTATATCTTATTGCTAAATTAGTGTTCACTTCTAGATTCTTCAATATGTTTACCACAAACACTTTATTCCTTCCAGCTTAAATAATATATTACTTTAGGGACTAATTCTGTGGCTTTTACTGAGGCAATACAGTTCCAGAAGTCAATTCTAGGCTTTAAATTTGCTCCAATCCCATAATTTTCCCAAATTTTAGTGGTATTTTCAGACCAAGTTAATAAAGAAAATTTGTTGGAAGGGCCCTAGATGTGATTTTCTTCTTAAATGAGATTTGGAATTTAGTTTGTTAACTATAATTTCTGGATTAGTTTCCTAAATACATTCTTCTCAACACATTTTTAGGCAGAATTAAAAAAAAAATTTTTTTTTTACAATAGCTGATTTTTTATATTGAGGAAAGAAATTGATGGACCACTTTCTGAATAAATTAGTTATTTTTGCTGTAATCTGAGTACTTTGAAAAAATACAGATTATACCCATCAGAAAGTTAGTTAAAACCACTTTCTATTTTGAAAACAAAAAAAGCTATATCAAAACTTTAGGTGTATAGATAATCTTTATATTTTGTGTTTTAATAATTTTTCCCATCTAAATCTAAAAAATTTCCATGTCCTATAGCTTTTTGCTTTAACTTATATTGCTTTTATCCCCATCATGTCTGACTTCAAATCTAATCATTTCTTTCATGCTGAACACCATTTGTTGAAGATTATCTTTTTCCCATTGTGCATTCATTCCTCCTCTGTTGAAGATTAATTGACCATATAATTTTGAGTTTATTTCAGAGTTTTCTGTTTATTCTATTAATCTATGTGTCTGTTTTTATGTCAGTACCATACTCTTTTAATTACTACCATTCTGTAATATAACTTAAAATCTGGAATTGTGATACCTCCAATTTTGTTTTTTCTTTTTCAAGATTGCTTTGGTTATTTATGGTCTTTATGGTTCCATAAAATTTAAGAATTGTTTGTTCTAGTTCTGTGAAAAAGTGTTGTTGGTATTTTAATAAGTATTGCATTAAATCTGTAGATTGCTCTGGGTAGTATAGACATGTTAACAATATTTGTTGATTCAACCCATGGACGTGGAATGTCTTTCCTTTCTTTGGGTTGGCTTGAATTTCTTTCATCAGTATTTTACAGTGTTCGGAGTTCAGGTCTTTCACCTGATTGGTTAAGATTTTTCCTAGATATTTTGTTGTCTTTGGTGCAATTATAAATAGGATTTTTTTCTTAATTTTACTTTCTTTTTGGTGTAGTCTTTTGGGTTTCCTATATGTAGTATCCTGTCATCTGCAAATATGAGACTTTTACTTCTTTCTTACCTAGATGCATTTTATTTCTTTATATTGTCTAATTGCTGTGGCTAGGACTTCCAGGATTATGTTGAATAAAAGTGGTGAGAGTGGACATCCTTCTCTTATTCCTGACCTTACAGGAAAAGCTCTCAGTTTTTCCCCATTGAGGATGATGTTAGCTGTGGGTTTGTCATAGATGCTCTTTATTATCTTAGGGTATGTTCTCTAACCTGCTTTGTTGAGGGTTTTCATCATGGATGGATGATGTATTATAGCAAATACTTTTTCTGCATCTATTAAAATGATCACATGGTTTTTATCCTTCCTCTTATTGATGTAATATATCACATTGATTGTTTCGTGAATGTTGAACCATCCTTGCATCCCAGGAATAAATTCCACTTGATCATGTATTGGTTTTTGTTTTTTAATGTATTGTTGGATTTGGTTTGCTAATATTTTGTTGAGGATTTTGGACCTATATTGATGTGAAATATTGATTTATAGTTCTCTTTTTTGTGGTGTCTTTATCTGGCTTTGCGATCAGGAAAATACTGGTTTCATAGAATGAATTTGGAAAATTTCCTTCCCCTTGTATTTTTTTGGAATTGTTTGAGAATAGGTGTTAACTCTTCTTTTTTTTTATTTTTTAAAAGTTTTTAAAAAATATTTATTTGAAAGAGAGAAAGACAAAGTGAGAGAGGGAATGCAAGCAGAGGTAAGGGGAGAGGGAGAAGCAGGCTTCCCGCCGAGCAGGGAGCTCAATGCGGGGCTCCTTCCCAGGACCTTGGAATCATGACCTGAGTAGAAGGCAGCTGCTTAACCGACAGAGCCACCCAGGTGCCCCAGTATTAACTCTTCTTTAAATGTTTGGTAGTATTTACCTGGGTAGTCATCTGGTCCTGAACTTTGGTTTTGGGGAGTTTTTTTGTTTTTGTTTTTGTTTTTTTAATTAGGTTCAATTTCATTGCTGGTAATTAATTTGTTCAAATTTTCTATTTCTTTTCTAGGAATTTATCTATTTCTTCCATGTTGTCCAATTTGTTGGCATACAGGTTTTCACGATATCCTGTTACAACTGTTTGTATTTCTGTGGTGTTGGTTGTTATTTTTCCTCATTCATTAGTGCTTTTGTTTATTTGATTCCTTTCTCATTCTGTCTCTCTTTTTTAAAATGAGTCATGCTAGAGGTTTATCAGTTTTGTTGGTCTTTTCAAAGAAATAGCTCTTGATTTCATAGATCTGTTCTATTGTTTATTTTGGTTTCTATATTACTTATTTCAGCTCTAATCTTTATTTTTCCTCCATTTTGCTGGTTTTAGGTTTTGTTTGTTCTTCTTTTTCTAGCTCCTTTAGTGTAAGGTTATGTTGTTTATGTGAGAATTTTCTTGTTTCTTGAGATAGGCCTGTATTGCTATAGATGCAAGACTCATCTATATGCTGCCTACAAAATACTTTTCTCAGACTGGATGACACCTACAGATTGAAAGTGAAGTATAGAGAAACAATTTGTCATGAAAATGGGTGTCAAATGAAAGGCGGGATGACAATACTTATATTGGAAAAAAATAGTCTTTAAAACAAAGACTGTAGCAAGAGACAAAGAAGGACACTATATAACAATAAAGGGAATAATCTAACAAGAGGATATAACAATTGTAAATATTTATGATGAACCCAACATGACAATAGCCAAATACAAAAATAGTTAATAACAAATGTAAAGGATATTTCCTATTGTAAAACAATAATAGCAGGGGACTCCAGCACCTACTTATATCAACAGACAGATCATCCAAACAGAAAATCAACAAGGAAGAGGTGGCTCTGAATGACACAGTAGACCAGATGAATTTAACAAACATAATCAGAACTTCTATCCTAAAACAGATGAATACACATTCTTTTCAGTAGTATTTTTCTCCAGAATAGATTACATATTAGGCTACAACACAAATCTCAACAAATTGAAAAGAATCAAAATCCTACCATGCATCTTTCCTGACCACAACATTATGAAACTGGAAAGCAGACCAAATACATGGAGGTTAAATAACATGCTATGCAGTAATGAATGACTCAACCAAGAAATCAAAGAAGAAATTAAATATTTTCTATTTCTTAATTTACTGTATTTTCTAAAGTTTCTACAATGAACCACATATTTTTTGTTGTTAATGTCATTATTCATATATATATATATGAAATATATCTATTTTGCATATTTCCGAAATTAGTCACCATTATTGAACTCTTATTAGCTCTTTTTTAAAAGATATTTATTTATTTAGATTTTATTTATTTATTTGACAGAGGGAGACACAGCAATAGAGGGAACACAAGCAGGGGGAGTGGGAGAGGGAGAAGCAGGCTTCCTACTGAGCAGGGAGCCTGAAATGGGACTCCATCCTAGGAGTCTTCACCTTCTGAATCATCATATTACAGGGAAGCAGTTGGCTTTCTATTCTCTTTTCCCTTTTTGCCAGCTGCGATTGGGCAGCAGGGTCTGCTGCCTCAGGTTCATGACAGAAGCCACTTCTGAGGATGTAGCGACAACTAAACCACCATGTCCTCTGTGTCCAAAGCTGCACATTTCACACCTTAATCTGTACTTCTGTTTCCCTTGCATCTTCTCTTCTCTGGAGCTCCCCATTGTTATGACATGGACTTGACTTATCATATATAATCCATCCAGCAAATCTGTCCTCATATTTTCATAATACATAGCCAACCCAGTCAGTTTTTAACATCTCTCTCTCTAGACTGAACTTATCTGATATCTTCCTAACTGTTCTTCTATTTTTTTTCTTATAGTTTTAATATGTTCCTCACTGACCAGAGGGCCTTTTTAAAAATGGAAAATAAATTACATCACTTCTGCTTAAAAATCTCCAGTTAGCATCCTTTAACAGTTAAAATAAAATCCTGGCAAGAAAGTTCCTGGAAGATCTGACCTCTGTCTTCTTCTCTGGCTAAAGTACGTATCATTTTCTTTCTACTCCATTCCTGTTTGTCAATACTGGCTTTCCTACTGCCACCGGGAAACACCATCCTCATTTTCACTCTGGGGATTTTACATTTGTTGTTTGCCTGAAGAGTTCTTTCAGATACTCTCTTAACAACTTCCTTTGCATCATCTAATTTTCTCTGAGAAGTTTTTTATCACTTGCCTTCTAAAACAGTTGCTTCTTTATTTTGACACTTTTTATCCCGTTACACTTTTGATCATAGCACTTAGTATTACTTGAAACTATAGTATATGTTCCTTTAATTAATATTTAGTACCATTCTCTTTCACTAAAATATAAGTTAAATAATGGCATAGATGTTGTATTGCTCATCTTGTATCTCCAGAACTTAAACAGTGCCTGACACATAATGTATGCTGAAAAAAATATTTGTTTAATAAATCAACATTAGTATTACATGAAATTGTTAATTTTATATTTTATCTGTTGGCAAAACATAGTTTATTAATATATTTGTTATTATCCACTTATTCCTCAACTAAACCCTTCTTGATCATGCTTCAATTAGTTTGGTGCTTGATAATTTTCTCTAGTATTTTTATTGATAAGATAAGACTAATCTATAGATTTTTCTTCTTATTTTTTTTAAGATTTTATTTATTTATTTGACAGACAGAGATCACAAGTTGGCAGAGAGGCAGGCAGAGAGAGAGGAAGGGAAGCAGGCTCCCCACTGAGCAAAGAGCTTGATACCAGCTCAATCCCAGGACCCTGGGATCATGACTCAAGCCAAAGACAGAGCCTTTAACTCATTGAGCCACCCAGGTGCCCCAAGATTTTTGTGTTATTCTAAAAGCTTTTTTTAAATGAACTGCAGGGACGTCTGGGTGGCTCAGTTTGTTAAGCGGCTGCCTTCAGCTCAGGTCATGATCCCAGCATCCTGGGATCGAGTCCCACATCGGGCTCCTTGCTCAGCAGTGAGCCTGCTTCTCCCTCTACCTCTGCCTGCCACTCTGTCTGCCTGTGCTCACTCCTGCGCTCTCTCTCTATCTGACAAATAAATAAAATCTTTAAAAAAAAAAAAAAAGCTGGACATGCATGTGTTTAAAAAAATACATAAATAAAAATAAAATGAACTGCAGCCTTCCACCTTTTCTTATGCCTCAGCATTGTATAGAAGGAATATTATCTCTTCCTTATAAATATGAAAAAAAATCATCCATGAAATTGTTTAAAACAAGATTAGTTACTTGAATAATTGTTTTATGGCTTTAAAATCTTTTCATTAGTAAGAGAGCAACCAGGTAGTTGATTTCTTATTTTCAATAACAGTTCATTTTTTCCCTAGAAAAATATTAATTCCATTGGAAGTTTCAAGTTTAATAGCAGAGACATATAATTTTATGATGGTTTTAATATATATCTTCTGTAGTCTTACTCCCTTCTTATTCCCAGTTGTGTATGTGTGTGTTTGATAGTTTAGATTAGTCAAAAGTTAATTCTGCCTGGAAAAACCAGTTTTTCTCATATTACCTCTCTTTTTCTTGACTGGATACCTCCTTTTTGACTCAGTGTAAATAGAACTTCCTTCAGGAGGTCACTCTGATTGTCTCAGTTCAATGAGATTTCAACTGTATTCCTCTGTATCTTATCTTTATTGTTAACTTTAGTTAACTGTAAACACTGAAAAAAAAAAAACCAAGATAAAACATAGTATCTACATATATATGTGGTTTGGAAGAGGCCTGTGTGGGATTTCTGGGGAGCAGGCAACTTTTTATTTCTTAATTTGGTGATGTTAAATGAATTTTTATTTATTTATTTATTTGACAGACACAGATCACAAGTAGGCAGAGAGGCAGGCGGGGGGCAGGGGGAAGCAGGCTCCCCAATGAGCAGAGAGACCGATGAGGAGCTTGATCCCAGGACCCTGGGATCACGACCCAAGCTGAAGGCAGAGGCTTTAACCCACTGAGCCACCCAGGCACCCCTAAATGAATTTTTGCTTAGAGATAATTTGTTGAAGTGTACAATTATTTTTATACAAACTGAATATTGATGGTGCTATATTTCACAGTTAAATTATATTTAAAGCTCAATATACCATTCTTTTTCTCATTTTTTGGATGAGAACTTTACCAAGACCTGGCCACTGTCTAAAGACAGCCATTTAGGCATCATTGCTGCATTAATTTAGAGTTACCAAAATATCTTAAGTAAGAAAGTGAGAGTAAAATTTAAGGAGAGTGAATCTGGAAGTGGGAAACTTCTAGTTATGAAGCTGTTTCAATAGTTCCCTTGAGACTTTGCTTCTGGAAAAGATGGAATTATTGGAGCCATATTTAGTTTCATGGCGATTCAACCAAATTACAGGCACAATATACAAGATAATGGATTTTAAGGCATTGTATAGCAGGTGATACATAATAGTGATTCCTGAGAGATGGGAGACAAATGAGGTGAGGGCTTGAATGTCACAAATTAACTCCTTGTCAGCGAGTCCAAGCCCTGTGTAGGCAAGAAGAACTCAGGCAGAGCACTGCAGACTCCTTAAGTTGCCAAGATGGAGCTGACCATTTGGGGACATAAAGACAGGTAGAGTTTACAGGACAAAGCACTGGAGAGAAAGTAGCTGCATGGAGAGAAAATTTCAGAGTTATGCAGAAAGTCACCTTTTAGTACTCAGCCAAGTACTTACCAGCTTGTGCATGTAAGGAAACTATCTGAACAATCCATAAGGATTAGAGAGAACAGTGTCTAATATTCATACAGAACCCTGAATAGTTCCTGTGCCTACCAGCCCCACTAGAAAACTTACTATTTATGAGGCTCTGGGTAGGGCATCCAAGAGTTTTGATTCATTAGTGGGAAATAATTAGCCACAACCTAAAAGCTGCTCTAGCCCTTTCTAACAAAGCTTAAAAGCAAGGCACAATAGGATCTGTTTCTAAATAACTTGTATCTCAGAAAAAAATTTCAAGAATATTTATCATAACACAAAAATGTTTGGCACTCAATAAGGTAAGATTTATAATACCCAGCATCCAATTGGAAATTAGCAGATATTCAAAGAAGCTGGAAAATGTGACCCATCAGTAGAAAAAGAATCAATTAAAATATACCTAAAATCTAAGCAGATATTAGAATTAGCAAACAAGGACATCAAAAGGTATACCTGTATTCTGTATGTTCAAAATGTTATGCAGAGACATAAAATATTTAAAGAGAGTCAAATCAAACTCCCCCAAATGAAAATTACAGTGTCTTAGATAAGAACACACTGGATGAAATGCTCATAACAGGAATGTCCACAATGGCCAAACTATGGAAGGAGCTGAGATGCCCTTGAACAGATAAATGGATAAAGAAGATGTGGTTCATATACACAATGGAATATTACTTAGCCATCAGAAAGGATGAATATCCACCATATCCACCATTTGCATCAACATCGATGGAATTGGAGGAGATTATGCTAAGATCAAAGCAGAGAAAATCAAGCAGAGAAATCAAGCAGAGAAAGACAATTATAATATGATTTCACTCATATGTAGAACATAAGGAATAGCACAGAGGACCACAGGAGAAGGGAAGGAAAACTGAATGGGAAGAAATCAGATAGGGAGACAAACCATGAGAAACTCTAGACTCCAGAAACCAAACTGAGGGTGAGAGAAAGGGGTGTAGGGTTAGGGTGGGGTAACCAAATAATGGGTATTAAGGAGGGCATGTGTGGTGATGAGCACTAAGTATTATACACAAGTAATGAATCATTGAACACTGCATCAAAAACTAATGATGTACTGTATGCTGGCTAATTGAACAAAATAAATAAATAAATAAATAAATAAATAAATAAAAAATAAAACCCAAAAAGAATACATTGGGTAGGATTAATAGCAAATTCGATTTTGAAGAAATAAAAATTAAGAAAAGATTGAATTTGAATATATAACAGTATAAAATTTCTGGAAAGAAAAGGAAAGACATTCAGAATATCAATGATTAATAAGACAACTTCCCCAAAGGAGAAAAAAGAGAGGAGAAACAAAAAAAATTTTTTTTGAAGTCATGTCTGAAAATTTCCCAAATTTTAAGAAAAACTGTAAATCCACAGTTCCAAAAAGCTCCAACAAACCCCAAGTACAGGAAACATGAATAAATGTAAGCAATACATACATACAACAATTAAAGTGCTAAACATCTGTGATATAAAGAAAAATCTCAAAAGAATCTGAAGAAAAAAGATACATTATGTAGAGAGGAAAAAAGTCAAACATGTGAGGACATTTTTCTTCAAAAAGAATGTAAGAAGACAATAGAACATCTTTAAAGTACTAAGAGAGAGAAAAAAAACCCCTAAAACTAGAATACTGTACCAAATGAAATATCTTTCAAAAAAGGTGACTTTTTTTATACGTATAAGATCTGAGAGAATTTAATATCAGCGAACTCACACTAAGAACATATTTTTAGAAGTCTT
Source organism: Taxidea taxus jeffersonii (assembly GCA_003697995.1). NCBI lineage: Eukaryota > Metazoa > Chordata > Mammalia > Carnivora > Mustelidae > Taxidea > Taxidea taxus. The sequence continues at coordinate 8,761 of RCUC01137006.1, forward strand.
TCATGTAGAAGGAAAATTGTATCTCTCCATTTATTTAAGTACTCTCTAATTTCTTTTTTTTACTCTTTAATTTTTTAGTCAGTTTAATTCTTTAATTTCTTGTCCATATCTTTCATATATTTATAGCTAATTATTCATGTGTCTGGTGCTGTTATAAATGACATTTGTTTTAAACATTTTAATTTCTAATTTTTTGATGAAATATAATCAATTTGTATATATTGCTCATATCCCACAATCTTGCATTAACCTAAGGGTATGGGGAATTACATTAGCTAATTTTCAGATCAGACTAGAGCTTTTATTTTATTATTTTTGAAAGATTTATTTATTTATCTTAGAGAGAGAGAGTTCAGGGGGAGCAGCAAAGGGAAAGAGAATCTCCAGCAGACCCCCTGCTGAGCACAGAGGCCAATGAGGGGCTAGATCTCACAGTCCTGAAATCATGATCTGAGCCAAAATAAAGAGGCAGACACTTAACCGACTGCGACTCCCAGGTTCTCTCAATGGTTTTGGAAGTCATTGCACCACAATGATAATGGGCCAAATAGGCCAGACCACAAATCTGATCTAAGGACGTCAGTCTCAGCTGAGGTTGCTTTAATTTAATTTTTTTTTATAAAATCAAGAAACAAACCACTTGAAAGATATGCCAGATTTCAAGGACAATGACAGCCCAAGGAAGTACGCTTCCACACAAATTTACTTGCATAAAAAAGCATACTCTCAGTTCAGTGGTCCCAGCAGCCAGGGTAGGTAGAGAATCGATAACCACAGGGTGATTCCTGTCTTTTACTATTTTTTATCTTGGGGGTTGTCTGAGAGGGTACTATTTCAGTTCACTTCATGTCATCTGGTCCTGATGTCTACGTCTGGGTTATTTTAATTGCTTCAGTACAGTACATATCTTAATTTATTCTGTGGTTGACGTTTTGCTGTACCACTGAACCTACCATTCAAGGCCTAGCTGTGATTTACCATAATAAGCTGATGCTCAGTACATGCAGAGTCGTTCTGGTAGTCATGCAAAGTTGAATAACATATCAGAAACATACATTTTCTTGAGGGATGAAAGAAGTACGTAAATAATCACAAAAAATGTTATATGCAATGAAAATGATAAAAGTGAAAGGAGAAAATGTTGGAAAAACTGGGTCTTTTTTTCTAATGATTGTTTTTAAGTGTTGAGAGGATTGCTGCATAGGATAAAGAGTACATTAGTTTTGTTATATTCGAATGGCAAAACTAAGAGTAATGGGCAGAAATATTAAGAAAGGAAGATTAAATAGCCAGTGTAAAGAAGAACTTTAGAACAATTATAGCTGTACAAAAATAGAATAACTCATTTTTTAATTTTTTAAAATATTTTTATTAACATATAATGTATTATTAGCCCCAGGGGTACTGTCTGTGAATCACCAGATTTACACACTTCATAGCACATACCCTCCCCAATGCCCATAACCTCACCACCCTCTCCCTAGCCACTACCCCCAGCAATTCTCAGTTTGTTTTGTGAGATTGAGAGTCTCTTATGGTTTGTTTCCCTCCAATCCCATCTTGTTTCATTTGTAGGATAACCCATTTTTTTAAGGTAATGAACTCCCTCTTATTGATAGTATCAGACAGAGATAGAAGGGACATATATCAAGAATACTTTCAGTAAAATTTCTGAACTGGTGGGAGTTTGTGAAAAAGTGATTTCTAAGGTCCCCCCCCCCAAAAGAGCCTATTGAAGTAGGTCACCAAAAATATTTTTAGAAGGGAAAAAACACTACCTTGGAGACAGAAAACTTTAAATCTCTGTCAGACTAAAGAGGCACAAGGACTTTGTGTCCAAACAAGCATTTTGAGAAATCTCAGCCCTGTCAATGAAGTAAAATTTCTGTAGAACCCTATTTAATTAGAATATTAAGATCAGGCTATTTTGTTTCTGAGAATAATGGAGATGTACTCCCTCTTCTTGTCCTTTCGTAGTATTCCAGAATGTTTGTCCAAAGAATAGCTGTTTACAAAAATTAGCATATTGCTTTTTTGTCCCTTGTAAATTAGCATCCCTAAGTGGCTAAAAGATTTTTCCAGGTTTCCAAGGGCCTCTATAGCAATCATCAGAGAAACTCAAGCTGAATACATTTTTTTGCTTACACAAATTTGTTGCTAAGCAGAAAATTTGGTACATCTAATTATGTAATTCCACTTATCCTTCTCCCTAGGAAACGCCCTAATTTTCACCACGTTAGAGAGCCCCAAACTCAGCCAAAGCATGCTTTGTGTTTCTTCCTGGATACTGGGCAACAGGGTAGTCTATGGGATGGAAAAAAGAAAAGAAAGAAAGAAAAGATTCATTACCTCTGTTATGAGAACACTGAACTTAAATAAAAGTCCCCTAAAAATAAGCAGTTTCTATCAATCATGAAGTATTTAATAGCACCAGTTTTAAATGTCTTTATTTTAAAGAACATGTAATATATTTTCTGCTAATTTAGGATGCTGATAAAACTTATATTAAGACTTCAGAATACTTAGAAATGGATCTCAAACAAGATTCTTAAACTGCCACTGTACCAACTTTGCTACAAATGTACGTCCTTCATATTCTCTGACAGTCTTAATAGAATAAGTATTTATGATCTGCTTTGTCATCCTATTTGATCTTGGGTCTAGAAGAGATGCCTCCAGGTGGAGGTACTTCACCTGTGAGACCACAAGTCATTGCTTAGCTCACCTCTGCCTTCTTACAGCATAATAATGATAGCATTATATACATCCTTCATCTCTTTCTGTTGGTGCTCTCATCTTACTCAGGAGTCTAATTCTTAACCAGTCAGTTGGATTAGAATAATCTTTTTGTCTTTCTTACTGATCATAACAGCAGATTCTCATTCTCATACAATAAGATAGAATGGTCTTGAAGACACCCTGAACTCCCTGCTTTGTATTTCTTAGCTTGAACCATGTGTTTAATATCTTCTTTCATTAAAGATTATTTTAATATTGTTATTTGTCTGTACTTTTCACAGTGGTACATGTGAAATGTAGTTTTCACATTTTAAGAATGTTTGAAGAATGTTATTAAGATTAATATCAAATTAATTTGTATTTCCATGAACTCAAGTTTGTCAACAAGTTCTTATCTGTGGTTATTGCCTTCTTACATTCATAAATTTGAACAAAGACATTAGGCTGGTTAACTTAGTAAGTAATATATATTTATGTGTATTGGGGGTTGTAGGGGATTGGTATTTTATGCCTAATCTAGCAGTTATTACTTGGCCATCAATTCCAGTATCAGAGAACATAAACTAAGTGTGACATCCAAGGGGAGCAAATCTTGGACATTTTCCAATATACAGTCATACAAACTAGACAGGAATCCGTATGCTATAATAAAGAGACTGAAAGGAATTTATGACCTCGTTTGACTTACTGCAGTTAAGAAAAATCCTTTAGGTATTTCTGAATTTAGAGGATAAAATTAGTACCACCAAAAAGTTGATGTCAGAGTTGTGTCTCCTCTCATTTGGCATGTCCAAAGGCCTTTTCCATTGGTTCCAGGATGGATGGAAGTATACAAGACAACTTCTTTATGAAACAAGTCAATTTATACAGGAATGAATGTTGGAAAAGGCTAATTTGCATGCCAAATGTATAAACTTTATGGAGGTAAATTTGCTCTTCTTGTCTTTCCTGATGTTCTTTGGGTGCTGAACTTGAAACTTGACTGAATTTGAACTTGACAATCAAATGGTTGAACTTTGATTTGTCAAATTCTTCTCCGTCAAAGTGGGTCTTTTCAGGTTTATACTTCACTTTGAAGAATCCATCTTCAATAGGGAAACTGGTGACATCAATAAAGTGTCTTCCAACGATGAAATTATTATTTGACTCTTTACAGCAATATTCTTGTCCAAGTAAAATAAGAAATAAGGAGAATCAGCTCTTTCCTGATTCAAGGTCTTATTAAATAAAGGACACTTCTTTTTTTTTTTTTAAGATTTTATTTATTTGACAGAGAGAGATCACAAGTAGGTAGAGAGGCAGGCAGAGAGAGAGAGAGGAGGAAGCAGGCTCTCTGCTCAGCAGAGAGAGCCCAATATGGGGCTTGAACCCAGGACCCTGAGATCACGACCTGAGCCGAAAGCAGAGGCTTAACCCACTGAGCCACCCAGGCACCCAGACACTTCTTTTATCTGTAGAGAAAAAAGAACAATTTTGATATAAATCATAAATAACAAGGAGACATGATTGAATATTTAAAATAGAATGAAAGATACAAAATTTTAAATAGTGAAGAATTAGTATATTCTTTTTTTATGGTCTCTTTTCAAGCCTATCGGTGTTTAATGCCCTACAATTAAATAGTTTTTCAGACTTTCCCTTCTTTATCCACATTTGGATTAATGAGGATAATCCAAGTCAGTATTTACGTTTGGATACTGATCTAGTTCTTTGTTTTCTAGTTCTGAATTTTCCTATATATAGATCCAATGTCTTAGTAATAAGTAGTAAAACGTTTAGTGGAAACTCAATTGAAGGTCATTTTGTCTTGTTCCATTATAGCAGAACCACAAAATACCACACTTGGTGAGATTTGACTTTCCATATAATTTTCTAACCAATGATATAATTTCTTCATAATTTCCTTGTTTCTGAGCCAGTTTCCTTATTAACAAAATGTCTATTTGGCAGTAATGTATTTGTCCTTTTAAAAATGTGGGGAAAAAACCTTACCCACATTTTAATTATCAGCGGATTTAGTACATAATGAATGGCAAATGGCTGATGAATTTGCAGTTTTAGTTTTGTTTGACTCACCTACTATTTGTCCAACTAAGAGACCTTAGCAGATGTGGGGAAATGCACTAGGTGTTGAAGGACATGCAGAAGGAGAAAGGAAAAAATATCAAAAGCAAGGACAATAGGTGATAATCACTTGAATTCTTCATGGTGTTGATTTACCACATCCTGAAAGCTGGGCACTTCAATATTTCCCCTTTCTTTGTGGAAATTATGAGGAGAAAAAGAATATAATATGCCAAAAGTATGTAAAAAAATGAGATGAAAACAGAAAGTTTTGAAACAAACTCATTTCATTTTCTCTATAAAATGACAAAGGAAGAGGAGTCTTCTCATTTTGTCCAAATGTAATTTTCTGTTATTTCCTTTTGGGTGTTTTTTTCAAGGAAATCTAGTTTTGTTTTTTTTTTTTTTTTGCTTTGGATTTCTTTGTGGCTAAGAGTATTTTAGTTAAAATTTTTGATACTTACTAGGAATTATCAATGGCAACAAGATTTGAGTACCAGGAATTATAGGCAGTAAACAATGAATTGATATGAGAAAAGTTATGAAAAATATAATGTTTCACACAAATGTAAATTATTGCATCTTTAGTATTAATAATAATGTTAAATATATTTTATCATTTACTTGAATGTTATTTTTTTTAAGTTAAGGCTTTATAATTAAAAGAATTTCTAAGATCTTCAGTCTTTGTTGCATTTTACTATATATTAAAATTACCTTTTTTTAGATGCAATTTTATTTACTCCTTAGCTGATGCAATGCTTAAACCTGAATTTTATTCGCCAAGATACAAGTGAGGAGAAAATAATTTTTCCTCATGCTTAACTGTTTTTTGTACTGTCTTGAAATATGCATACCATTTCTGGCATTTAGTAATTGCTACATAGTTTGATAACTATTTTTTACAGAAATCTGATTTATTTCTTCTCAAACAGGATTGTGTTTTTTAAATATTATGAACATTTGAAATCTTGAGATAAGATTACACATGAATAGAAATAATAGTAAAATACAGAGAAGCAATGACACAGTAATATAGAAAAAATTACATTAAAAAGAAGAAAAATGCATTTAGTTTTGGATTATGTTCTATGCTTAGAGTTAACAACATCATAATTGATATTCTATGAACTAAAGTAACTCCAACAAAATAATGGGTGAGACAGAAAAGGTTTGTCTCAAGATGTATTAGGAAGCAGCTTAATTTTCAATTCAGTATCTTATTATCTATAATTTTATGGGGAATATGCAAAATGTTTGCCTTTGTCACCTTAATTAATATAAAACATTGGCTATTTGTTTGCTCATCTCATCTCATTGTATTATGTTTCTCTGGGACTGCAGAAATAACTGAATAAGTCAGACATTATAATTTTTAAGACATATAGTTTAGCAATTCAACAGCTGTCTAAATATAGACAAGTAAATATAGTTGAGGATAATGGTTCAATAAGAACCATTACAAAGAAAAGAGGTGATAACCTAGCAGGAAAAATTTAGAATATATAGTGAAGAGACCTGGATTTACCCATGGATTTACGGATTGTTGAATGAATCAAATTTAACAGTATAGATCTTTATAAACTGTAAAGCACTAAAAAAATACCATTTTTAATAACAAAAAAGGGTAACTGGGGAATGTTGAGTGACAGATTATAGGTTTGGTTTGTAATCTCTGGTAAAGATAATCATGACTCTAAAGCTTGTTGAAGTACTGTGAAGAGGGTATGGTGAAAGAATGAGGGACCTGTTCAAATCAGACAGGATTGGGTATAATAGGATACCTGTAGGGTTAGTCCTTGATTTATACCAGCATAGTGATGTACCTTAAATATTGCAAATTGCTTGCATAAACATGACTTAATTTAATTCGCTCGGTCTTTGCAAGGTGGATATGTTATAATCCAAATGACAGGTGAAGAGACTAAGGGACCTAGTGGTTAAATGGCTTAGTCAAGGTTACAAAGCTAAGAAATGTCAGGGCTATCATCAGATCCTTAGACTTTATCTTCTAAGGTAGTGTGGTTTTGGCCACATTGTCAGTAATGATTTGGATTTTGGATGATAAATTAATGAATATGGAAAAAACTTTAAAATGCCTGGAACAAATATGTCTTTTTCAAATATATCATTTCCTGAAGCCAGAAAACTCCTCCCACAGTGGGAATTAGAGGAAGAAACCACTTGAATCACATCTTAAACATTCAGCCCAGTGAAAGTGACCTTCAAGAGCTAACAAGTAACCACAGTTTTGACAGTCCATGCAAGTAAGCCAATATATCATGGTATTTATTAAATGTCCCATTAAAACGACACTAAGATCTAGCTCTTTGCCTAAATGATTCCAAAGTTGCCAAACTTAAAGATGATAAGGAAGGTAACAAATAGCAAAATACCCAGAACATCTAGGGAGAACAAGAAAAGGGGTGGGCCATCCTTTCCCTGAGAAACTGTGCTTTATTTATACTGTTAAATCCTATTAGGGAAATATTATGGAGAAAATCTTTAGATAATGACAAATTTCAAGTTTTCTATTTTACGAAATATTTAATGCCATAAAATCATGGTTTAACAGAATAATCTGGATGCCTTTGGAGAGTGTTGTATGTGCTTTGACCTGCATATTAAAATGCTTGTATTCAAGGGGTGCCTGAGTAACTAAGTCGGTTAAGCGTTTGATTTTTGGTTGAGGCTCAGATCATTATCTCAGGGTCATTAGATCGAGCCCTGAATGTTCCAGGCTCTGCATGGAACATGGAACCTGCTTAAGATATACTCTCTCCCTCTGCCCCTCCCCACTGCTCTAGATCTCACTCTCTCAAAAATAAATAAAATAAATTAAAACACTTGTATTTGAAAAGTTTACATTTATTTTATACTTTTTATCTTTTCCCTTTTCCATTTTTTTTAATCTGTAGATGTTCGCTGAATATTGATGTGCCATGTTTTAGTAACTATTAAGTACATCAGTATATCGCATTGAAAATTTGTATTTGATGTTTATATAAAATTATAAACTAATAATAATAAAGAGTAATAATAAATTATAAACTAATTTCAGTTAAATAAGTTTGTGAAATAAATGATGGTGGCTAGAAGATGATCCATGTCTGTAGGCTCTTCATATGCTAGCATTTGGAAGACAGTATAATCTCAATAAATATTAGTTGAATGATTAAAAAATAGATGGGGATTATCTCCAAATCATAGTTTTCTCTTATACAGAAGGAAGGTAAAAATATCTATGATAGTGTTGTTTTTAATGAGGAAATTTATGCATAATTCCTGTAGAAGTGCCTGGAATACAACAGCTGCTTAAAAACGGTAGGGGTTATATGAACATCAGTTACTTCTTATACTTCCTGCTTTTTTTCTTTTAGATTCATTTTAGATGGAAAGTTTTCTAGAGTGCTATGCACACTTCTCTTAAATTGAAAGCATCTAAAGTAATTTTGATGTTATGGTAATAACATTTACTGAGTTTTACAATGTTATAAGACTCATATTTATTATTATTCTGTTCTTAAATATGGGGAAACAAAAACTCAGATAGGAAAAGCAGGATCTGCAAAGCCATGTGGTCATTAAATGGAGGAACTGGGGTTTGAACCTGAGCATTTGGACCCACTTATTCCCATACTTAGTTCTGATGCCATAATACCATGGTTATGTATTTCAAGTCTCATATTGCTTGTTTGTCCTACACTGAATATTCTAAATACATGCATACAATTGTGCATTTACAAGTTCAGTCTATTGTTCTTGACAATTTTTCGGTCTTACTATTTTACTACTGTCTCCTTAAGTCATTTTCCCCTTCATAGTCCAGAAGAGTGCTTTCATTTCACTGCACTTATATTCTATAGGTTGAGAAATCATATAACCACATTTTTTAAGAATTTTAGTAAAACAAAGGCAAATATGCCTGAGGAATTCTTCTCTCATTAAGGTTATAATATTTAGGTCCTGAGGTTTTGAGACAAACTTATTAATCTGATAAATACTTATTAAATGTTGGATATGAGGTGGCTTATAAAAATGGGAAACCTTACTTCATAGACCTTACAATCAAGTCATATAACATATTATTATATATTATAATATTATTATAAGCATATAAAAGGCTTAAAATAGGCTGTGTTTAAATCAGGGAGTAATATGCTTTTGAGTGGAAGAAGAGATAATATAAAATTTATGAGCACATTTGAAACAGAGTCAGTATCAGTAAATATTCTTTAAATTGAATTGAATAGAGGAGCTAACATTGTTTTCCAAGATCTTAAATGTCTTAATGAATATAAAGAGCAGATAATAAAGGATAGCAAATACATGGACAAAAATTAAACATTAGGAAAGCTTATGTTCTGAATAAATGTCTTCTGAATAATGTTTTAGCTCAATT
>RCUC01137009.1:0-11062 GCA_003697995.1 Taxidea taxus jeffersonii
CAGACAGGAATAGAAAGTTCTTCTCCTGTGGTCTTCTGGCCTTCATCCAGTGCCAGCCTAACAGGGAGGCAGCTGGCAGAGGACAAACAGAGTTGGCCAAGTTCTGACCCCAGTACTCCTGTGCAAATCGTAGAATGGAGTTTAGAGCTGAAAGACAGATGATGCTATATCACAGACAGACCAAGGCCCTTTACCATGGCGATGGCCCTTGCATCCCCTTTGCAGGAAAGTTGACATTTCTTTGGACCTAGATCATGCACCAAGATGTTTATCACCAGCCTCATTTGCAGGTTCCATGTCAAAGAACAACTTTCCCTAGTCCGGTCCTCACCGGCCAGAAGATGCATCTATTCTCTACTCTCAACGACAATACTTACTCAGTTAAATAACAGTAAAATGGCTAACAATGATTGGCTATTGTGTTCCAGGTACATAATACTGACCAGTATCATCCCATATAATCCCCATGGTAACCCTCTCAAATGGCTCATATTTTTGGCTCCAATTTCTGGATGAGAAACTGAGGCACATAGAAATTAAGCAATTGACCTGATTTTCTAAGTTTATATGTGGCTAAGGTCCAGGATCTATGCTCTTATTTCTTCTACTTTATGACTTTGGACAAAGGGATCAACCTCATACACCTTAGTTTCCTCAGCTTGAACATGGGAATAAGACAGTATTTGCCATGGAGGTTATTTTTTTAGAATTTTTAAATAAACATATAATGTATTATTAGCTCCAGGGGTACAGGTCTGTGAATCACCAGGTTTATACACTTCACAGCACTCACCATAGCACATACCCTCCCCAATGTCCATAACCCAACCATTCTCTCCCTACACCCCTCCTCCCAGCAACCCTCAGTTTGTTTTGTGACATTAGGAGTCTCTTATGGTTTGTCTCCCTCCCAATCCCATATTGTTTCATTTATTCTTTTCCTACGCCCCAACCCCCTCCCCGTTGTATCTCCACTTTCTCATATCAGGGAGATCATATGATAGTTGTCTTTCTCTGATTGACTTATTTCGCTAAGCATAAATACCCTCTAGTTCCATCCACATCATTGCAAATGGCAAGATTTCATTTCTTTTGATGGCTGCATAGTATTCCATTGTATATATGTACCACATCTTCTTTATCCATTCATCTGTTGGTGGACATCTAGGTTCTTTCCATAGTTTGGCTATTGTGGACATTGCTGCTATAAACATTCAGGAGCATGTGCCCCTTTGGATCACTACATTTATATCTTTAGGGTAAATACCCAGTAGTGCAATTGCTGGGTCATAAGGTAGCTCTATTTTCAGCTTTTTGAGGAACCTCCATGCTGTTTTCCAGAGTGGCTGCTCCAGCTTGCATTCCCACCAACAGTGTAGGAGGGTTCCCCTTTCTCCACATCCTCGCCAGCATCTGTCATTTCCTGACTTGTTAATTTTAGCCATTCTGACTGGTGTGAGGTGGTATCTCATTGTGGTTTTGATTTGTATTTCCCTGATGCCGAGTGATGTGGAGCACTTTTTCATGTGTCTGTTGGCCATCTGGATGTCTTCTTTGCAGAAATGTCTGTTCATGTGGAGGTTATATTTTTTTAAGAATTAAAGGAGATTATTCATATAAATCATGTAGTATCCCTTGTTAATAACAAGTATTAATGGCAGATAACCATTTAAAAATTATTCTCATTATTTTTCAAGGTAAAGCAGGAAGCCCTTTGTACTTCAACTGCTGAACCTGAGAAAGGGAGGTGGTTGGTGGATCACTGCTAGGTGGACTTCTAGCCCAACTTTGGACTATTAGGCAGCTCCAGACTCACATGCCCCCCATGATCTTGGGGGAGCTGGAGGCTGAGGCTTCCTCTGGAGTTAAGAAGGGCAGAGGCTGATGGTTGGTGATCTGTGGCAGGGCCATTTGCAGTATGAGAGTGGTGAGACCTGGGCAGGACACAGCAAATGGCCCCACCATCCTTCCTTGACACATGGGAAGAAGTTTCATAGAATTCTGCTCCATGCCTCCTGCCTGTGGTTGGCTGGATGTTGGTGTCTAGCCTTCCCAGAACTTGTGAGTTCATTACCTGGGTCGAAGGGACTTGCCCTTGTGATTAAGTAAAAGGTCTTGAGATGAGGAGGTGTTCCTGGGTGGCTGGTGGGGGGCCCACTGTCATCACAATGCTCTGTATCAGAGGTGGCAGGAGGTAAAAGAGGAGAAGGGAATGCGGGCATGGAGATAGACACTGAAGTGGTGGGGGCACAGGACAGGGAATGCGAGCAGCCTCTAGATGACTCGAGAGCGGAAGGGATGGATTCTCCCCCTGGGGCCCTCAGAAGAGCCAGGTTCTACCAACACTTTGATTTTAGCTCTGAAGCCTGCTTTGGGACTTCTCTCTCCTGGAGCTTTTTTTTTTTTTTTTAATATTTTATTTATTTATTTGACAGACAGAGATCACAAGTAGGCAGAGAGGCAGAGAGAGAGAGGAGGAAGCAGGCTGTCCGCAGAGCGGAGAGCCTGATGCGGGGCTCGATCCCACGACCCTGGGATCATGACCCGAACCGAAGGCAGCGGCTTTAACCCACTGAGCCACTCTCAGGCGCCCCTCTCCTGGAGCTTTAAGAGCATAAATCTTTGTGATGTTAAGCTCTTAGGTTTGTGGGAATGTGCCGTAATAGCAACGGGAAATGGATACACTCCCCATCTGACCCGGTCATCCCACCTTCTTGACTATGGTCTATCTCTGTGCTTTGTCTGTACTGTATCTCTGCCCATATCAGGCCCTGCTGTGTTTATCTGCTTACCTGTCTCTCTCTCCTACTAGGCAGACAGTCACCCTCTTTGAGGGGAGGAGTCTCAAGAGCCTTAGAGTCTATCAGAAGCCTTAGTCCATAACCAGCTACATAGATGAAGGTGACCTAATTTACTGTGGATGGACAGGCGTGTTCACCTGTTCCTATCTTAAGCCATCTGAAGTCTGTAACTATCTTATAGGACTTTTCAAAGTTATCCTCTGTGGTTTAAAAGCACTAAAGATGGTGTCAAGATTAGAAAAACAGACTCTGAACTTATACCCAGGGAAACAACAGCATCCTTGATCCCTTTGCTCTTTTGCTGACCATGGTCAACTTAAAGGTCAAAGCAATAATCTTTCACTGACGGAGGAGAGGAGGAGAGAGAAGACTTGCAGAGCTACTTAGAAGAGGAGTGTTAAACCAAATATAATTGAAGCAAGAAGTGATCAGAATATGCAGCACCTGTTATTTTAAGGAAAATAAATTCATGAAATTCAGATTTCAGCATGACTGAGGAAAAAAAAAGGTGGGGGGGAATGTTTTTCACATTCTCCACAAGATGTTCAGCAAGACAAATCTGTCAAAAAATGGGGGGAGAGGTCACACGTGAGCCAACGGGAAGTCGTGGATGGAATTCATTCTGTCATATGGCATCATCTCAATTAAAATATTACTAGGGGACTGTCATTTAGACTCCCATATTTCCAGAGTCTTTTATATGGAACCTTGACAGGGCTTATTTATTCAGTAGGAGAGCCTCTGAAATCTTCCCATTAGGTTTGCAGTCTGAGATAATTAATGTGTGAAATGGTCTATTGCCTCTATTTTGACAGGCACTGTCTTGGATGTATGGGAACTTGACAGTAAACAAAGCTGGGAGTCCTCTGGGATGTCCAGAGTTTGTGTTTTTCTCCTGGATGGTGCCACATCTGGGATTCTTTGTATGCCACGCTGGGATCACAGGTCCCAGACCCCGGACACAGTCCCCCGGGAGTCCTTCCTAAGGGGAGGTCTTAGTAATGGGCAATGAGGTGGTAGGAGGAACGTGGTTTAAGGGAGGGTCACATAGACGAGTCATGCTCAAGAACGAGCACTGGGTAGAGTGTGGGATCATAAATCTGCAATAGGGGGTATGGAGTTGGGGGGGGGTCAGATTTACTTGCAATGGTTGCCAATTTCCATGGTGTAAATATTCCTACCACGGTTAATTTCAGCTGATTAGCAACATTCCTGAAAATGTAATGACTAGCTATTGCTAGCTAGTACAAACAGCTCCAGTGTACCCCTGGGGTTTTGTGTGTGTTGCTAAAGGCAGGCATTGGGGTTGGGGTGTGTAAAGGATGGACAATGGTCCAAATTGAGAAATTACAGGAATAGACCACAGGCAGGCCTAAAACCTGAGCCTGTCTGGGAGGAGAGGATATACTAAGGCTGGATAATAGTAGTGGGGACCTTGTTTTGCTTGTCTCCTCTGTGCCCTATACCATATTTGAACACTTTTACTTGTAACCCCCCCCTGAAAAACTTGCAAAGCTGTTGTTGTTGTGGGCATTTCTTCAGATGAAGCAGGTAAGTGGAAAGGGGTTAAGTAACTGCCCGACATTGTACCTCTAATAAGTAACAAAGGCTAGGATTGGAATCTGGGTGTTTCTGAAGCTGGTTGCTTCAGTTCAAATGAGCTGGGAAAGGGGGAGAAGTTGGACAAGTATCCCAGCTCCAGGACTTCCTTTCCTGAGGGCAGGTGTCTCAAGCTTGCTTCAGAGGCAGACAAGATTATAGGGCCCTTATTCACTGGGTTTGGTCTGGGGGCAGTGCCTGAGGCTATTGGTGATCTGGAAGTCAGGTGCTGGTCCCGTAAAGTTTTGGGTACTGAGCCCATCTGCACTGAGGCCATGAACCCAACAGGTTGGGGTCTAGGGAGCTGGATAGGGTCATAGAGGGGAGGAGGCTGGCAGGAATGAGGCAGAAGGTCAGAAGCACAGTTGGGAGGAGTGGAGTTCAGGACAGTGTTCCTGGCCAGGAAGGAAGTAGACAATGGGAGGGAGTTTCAGGTATGTGAGAGTAGGAGCCTGACGGGTCACAGACAGGGTGGTCCCCCGATTGGAGAGTGCCCCTGTGACCACCACATGTTCCCCATCCCTCTTTCTCAAGTTACAGAGGCTGTTGGAATTGTTACAAAGGAGTTGTTAATGAACCAAAAGAATGATCCGACCAATAAGGATAAACATCAGCTTCAGGGTCCTGGAGGGACCAAGCTTGTACATTTAATAGCACACTTGACCTTGGGCACTCTCTGCAGCAGACCACATCATCACTGTATATAGTCACTGTGTGTGGGGGGCTTCCCAGGGCTCTGCTGGGCTCTGGGCAGAGCTGAGACAGAGGGGTCCCTAGCAGAGGTCCCTTCCCTGTGCCTTGGGGGTGGTAGCTGGGGGCTTGGAGGAACAGCAAAGACTCTGGGAAAGCCCATGGGTGGACACTGGATTGGATGGGCAATCTCAATCAGGGCCTATAGTAGTTGTACTAATCTGTGGGCATTTCCTTGGTATCTGAAAAAAGAAAAAAAAATTATACTTAAAAAAGAGGAGAACTAAATTAGAAGGCAGTAACTGGGACAATCAAATAGTTTAAAAGTAAATGGTTTTTATTAATTGATGATGGGTAACTTGCAAAGCACTGGTGTATGTACATGCATGCATATGTGTATATACATGCATGTGGATATGTGTGCATGCTTGCATAAGTGTGCGCTGTCATGTGCATACAGATGTGCACATACATGCATGTGCATGCACACACGTATGTATGCAGGTGTGCACACACATGCACGTAAGCCCATGTATAGACATGTGCACACACGTGCACACATGTGTATATGTGCATATATGTGTATATGCTGTGTATGTGTATGCATACACACGATACATACAAGTGTTTAAGCATGTGCATATATATGTGTATGTGTATCCACACACGTGTATATGCATGTGTGTATATACATGTGTATACCTGTGTGTATGTGTGAGTGTATTTCTGTGTGCTTGTGTGTCCATGTGTGAAAAGGGAGAGAGGGAGGGAAGGGGGAAGGAGAAGTGAAACAGGGCCTGGCCATGAGGACTCGTGGAAGGCCAGGCAGGGAGAATGTTGGTAAGATAGTAGGGAAAGACCAAGATGCAGGTGAAATGGTGAGAGTTCAGTGTGAGCTCTGAGAAACTGGTGTTTTGCCCCGTGTTTCTTGTGTTTCTCCATGGGCTTCTGATTGCCAGAAGGCCCGGCTCACTAGAGACCATCAAGAATCCATACCAGAATTCAGACATCCAGGAATAAGAAGGGGATGGGGAAGGCTTTGGGGTTGAACGTCCTTACTTCTAGAAAATAGGGCTGAAGGGACATCAGCCAGTGCCTAAGCCTCTGGCATGCTTCAGTTCCTCTCTGCTGGACAGGCAGAGGCTGAGCTCAGCAGCAGGCAGTCTCGGGGTGGGGGGGGGGGGCGCCCTGGGCGCTCTCTGCAGCCTCTGGGCTGTCACCCCACAGAGACTGCCAGGCCCCTGCCCTGTGGAGTTGAAGATTAGAATGGGTCAGAGGACCCAAGCGAACTCCCAAACCAGCTCCTCTTTACTGTCACACCCCATTTAATGTTTCCCCAAACATTTCATTTGTTCTTGTGAGGTGACACTGTAATGAATGTGAAAGATGATGGTAGTTGCTTCCTTAGTTGTGTTTACCTATTTACTTAGTTTTAGTATATTTAAAAAATTTCTCCAAATCTAGTTGTATACCCATTAAGTGCAAAAAGGTATATTTAAACCCTGTATTTACATGAATGAAGAGAAATGATAGATTAGAAGAGAAATAATATTGCCACTTTATATTAAAACCAAATATCCTAATTCTGAGGAACATTTTACAACAAGTGAATACATCCCGCATAGAACTAATCATCTTTTTTAAATCACAGAAAAATGTACCAGGTGCCTACAAAGAAATATAGCTTTAAAATAGCCTGCTTCAGAATGCAGTCATCTGAAGTACTGTCTTGCACACTGATTAACAGAATAGAAATTAGAGGTGAATCTGCTCTCTGTATGAACAGGGCACTTATCCCTATTCTATTTTTTTCTTTTAAAATGATAAGCTTTGAACTACTGGGTATTTACCCAAAGAATATGAAAACACTAATTTGAAAAGCTATAGGTACCCCTGTATTTATAGTAACATTATCTACAAGCCAAATTATGGAAGCAGCCCAAGTCTCCATCAATAAATGAGTGGATAAAGAAGATTTTATATATATATATAAAATAGAATATTACTCAGCCATAAAAAGAATGAACTCTTGCCATTTGTAACAACATGGATGGAGCTAGAGAGTATAATGTTAAGTGAAATAAGTCAGAGAAAGATAAATACCATATGATTTCACTCATATGTGGAATTTAAGAAACAAAACAGATGAACATAGAAGGGAAAAAAAGAGAAAGGGAGGCAAACCAAGAAACACATTCTTAACTCTCGAGAACAAACAGATGGTTACTAAGGGGCAGTAAGGGAGATGGGGGAAATAGGTGGTGGGAATTATGAGCACATTTATCATGAGGAGCACTGAGAATGTACAGAATTGTTGAATCATTACATTGTACACCTGACAACTATATATGTTAAATACATGTTATGTTAACTATACTGGAATTAAAATAAAAAAATAAATATCGGATTTTGAATTGAAGTTTTCAAATTCATTAGCACAGAATCCTTATAACCTTATTATAATTTTTTGGTCACAAAAGTGATTCACATTCAGTAAAACAATAGCAAAACCTTCAAAAAATGAAAAATAAACCCTCCCTTAAAAGAATGAAAAGTAAAATCCTACATAATCTCAGCATCTTGACTTAATTACTATGCAAAATTTGAGTGGATTACCTTCCAGTCTTTTTTCCATTTTTTTTTTTTTAAAGTAGGGTCATAGCACCCATTGAGTTCTTTGTATTAATCCTTCCTTGGTTAATTCGTAACATTTTTTTCCCAGGTTGTTAAGTACTTTTTAGAAACATAATTTCTAAAGACGATATAAATTACTTGGCCGTTCTCTAATTCTTCAACATCTTTTGTTTGATATTTTGCAATTATGAAAATGTTATGATGTATATTCTTGTCCAAAGATCTTTGAGTGAACCTTGGTTATCAGGATACATTTCTTGAAGGAGAACTGCTGGGTCACAGGGTATGAAAAGATGTAGGTCTCCTGCACATGGTGAATGTCGCTCAGGTCTTTCCAGCATATGGACACAAGCAAAGTCACAGACTTATAATCCTCAGTGTGCTCTGAGAATAGAACAGCTTAAGTAAGATAGCCAACTGTACTGGCAAAAAGGACTGTTTCTCATGGAGGTCCAAGGCAGAGCAACACCCCTTCCCTAGCTTAAAACCAAAGCAACATCTGCAACTCTATTGAACAAGGAGGCAGCTGTCTTGAAGGGCTCTGGTGGCAAGACCTCCAAGGGCCATCAAGAGACTCACCTGTTGCTGATCTCACCTGAGCTCCTCACAGAATTCCCAAGCCAGGAGGAGGTCGGCTCAGTGATAGGGTCTGTAAACTAGGAGCTGATTTGTCTTGTACTAAACCCCCATGGTACTGAAGACTTGTGCTGATGTGCATTTTCAATATATAAAAGGCAATAAACTCAACATTCAACACCCCCCCCCACAACTGCTGCCCAAAAAAGGCAGCTTTTACTGGTCCAAGGGCCCCTCCTCTTACTTGAATAGCTGTTATTACTGGAGTTCCTTGTACAGCTTCCTTTTCCTCTTGAGCATATTACGGAGGTTTTTAGAGGGTGCCTCACCTGGGTTGGTGGTCCCTAAGACACAGGGGCATACCTACTATCAGTGTGTGCCTTGGGGGTGCTGCTGAGCTGTTCCCCATTACTTTGGGTGCTCACCTTCCCTCCTGTCTAATCTATCCTGATGAGGGGTCCCCTTGCAGAGGACCCTGGGGTGTGAGCTCTTACCATCTTTGTACTAAGGATCTCTGGTTTCAAATGTAGCATTTTTTCTCCCTATAACATCCCTGGTGGCTGGTCTACTTGTGATGTGATCGAATGGCTACCTCCTCCATTTGGAGACCCTGTTGCCTGACAAGTTTGTCTGATTTTTCTCCTTTGGGAAAGACTTCCTTCCAAGGATGCTGTTTTTGCTCTGAATTTCAGATGGCCCCATGTAAGTTCACCAAACATGTCTGAACTTCAGATGAGGACATACCTCTGGATAATTCCAAGAGAGCTTCTGGCCTCCCCAGCAAATCAGAGAATTTAAACAAGAACAGTGTTGCCAGGGCTATTCCAATCTCTGATCCAGCCAGTAGGGATTTTCTCTGTAATAACGTGTGACTAAGTTGTTTTTCAGAAAGGATGGGTTCATTCACATTTCCAACAGAAACGCCTACTTCTCTGAGCCATCAACAATATTAAATACCATTGTTGAAAAAAAGGTTTTGTCAACTTGGAGCCAACAAATAGTATCTGGTTATTTTTATTGACATTTGGTTGGTGATTAGTAAATTCGAATGCTTCTTCAAATGTTTACTGTCTAGTTGTTTTTCTTCATTTGGCAGTTATTTGCTCTTTTCTTTTGCTTAATTTTTAAAATCTTAAAATAGGCATCTTTTTCTCATTAACTTTTATGTTTTAAGGATGTTAATTAGCCATCTGTTCATCAGGTGGGATACTTTCAGTTGCAACCAAAAGAAAAACTAAGGGATTCGTAATTGCATAAATTAGAAGACCCAACTAGATGGGGGCACTCGGGTAGCTCAGTTGGTTAAGCATCTGACTCTTGATCTTGGCTTGGGTTTTGATCTCAGGGTCATGAGTTCAAGTCCCATGTTGGGTTCCATGATTAGCATGGAATCTACTTTCCCAAAAAAGAAGAAGGAGAAGAAAGAAAGAAAGAAAAGAAAAGAAGACCCAAATAGGGAAGCTCTGAAATTGGTTAATTCAGGGACTTTGGCATCACCAGGGACCTAGATTCTCTGTCTTTCCACCCTGTGATCCTTGACAAATGGCCTTGCTCTCAGCCTCATGCCTACATGGTCTGGAGATGATGGCTTGAAACTCCAGAAATCACCTCATCATCACAGTAACACCCAGAGGCAGAAAGAGTCTCTTAACAGGAAGGGAAGTTACAATCAGACTTCCCTTTATAGCTCATTGGCCAGAACGGCATCACATGCCCATGAGGATAGTCATGGACAAAAGTGACCACTGTGATTGGCTTAGAGCAATCACTACTTGACCCTGAAGCTCACTGGGGGAAGAGGTGGATACCTAAACAAAACAGTCTCTTAGCAAGAAAGATTGGAGCAATGATCTTTGGGTTTAGCTCCAACGGTGTCTGCCACACCATGACTTTTGTACACCAAATTCTAGTTTTGAAACAATAAATTGGCACACCTGAGATCTTTCTCAGACAGAGACCACAATGTTACAAAAGTGTCTTCATTGTGAATATACCATCCTCAGCCAAGGTGCCTGCACATCACTGGAGGTCAGAGGGTTGATCCCTGAACTCCGTTAAGAGTGGACCCTCCGTGTGGCTCAGACACCCCCAGCTTAACAGTCAAGGTATGAAAATCAAGGAATCTGAAAACATTTCCTTTCCTCTTAACAGCTGCTTAGAGTTCCTCAAACACTTTGTGCCCCAGGGGAAGCACGAGATATACACCTGGTATTCATTGAGGCCAATCAGACACCCATAACAATCCTCGACTCCTTTGGCAGACGTGTGATTCCGTCAGCTGCTGAAAACTGACCAGAAACTTACTGCCTAAAGACAACCCAGATTTGTCATCTTACGGTTCTGAACGTCAGAAATCCATTTAAAAAGATCCTATTGGGTTAAGATCAGGTGCTCACAGGGCTGAGCTCCTTCTGGCTCTAGGGAAAATCTGTGCCTTTGCCTTTTCCAGCTTCTTGAGGCTGCCTGCCTTCCTCAGCAACTGGCTCCTTTGTTATTCTTTGAAACCACCAAGGGTAGATTGAGCCCTATCCCCCAGGCATCCCTCTGAATCCTCCTGATCTTCTCTTCTGTCTTCCTCCCCAACTTTTAAGAACATTGTGATGACCTTGGGTCCATTCAGATAACCCACGATAATCTCCCCATCTCAAGGTTACCTGATTAGCAATCTTAATTCCATCTGCAATGTGAATTTCCCTTCTCTGTGCAACCTAACGGGTTCATAGGTTCTGGGGTACAGAATGTGGAAATCCTTGGGGGGGGGG
>RCUC01137010.1:0-33245 GCA_003697995.1 Taxidea taxus jeffersonii
CAGCAAAAGTCTACCTGAAGTCCATACTCTTTAAGTTTCAGTGGCCCTTCTCCTGATTTCCAGGGCCAAATCAAGCAAGTCTTCACCCATTAGGATGTAAAACACCATCACACGGCTGGAAACGACTCCCCTACCTCTCTGCAACATCCCTCCCTCCAAATCTAATATCTCCAGTCCAGCCATCCATGATAGTTTGAAGTCCCAGGCCAACCCCCACCCCATGGCCATAATTCCACTTGCCAGTGCTCCCTAGGAAGTTCTAAACATTTTGCTTCATTGATTGGTTGTCATATTTGACAGTGATTGGATTTGATTGCATGGCTAAAAGGAATAGTACACACATGCATATCTAGTTTTTTCATGGAAATATTTGTTCTAGATTCTGAATTCTAGAACTAATTGAGCTTTAATAAGACCATATACATCTTTTTTTTCCATCTGCTTCTATATCTCCTTTATCTTTATTTTCTCCAACTCTCTTCACTTTTATAAATGATAACAAAATTGTTATGCCTAAAAGAAATAGAATTACTTCCCTGAGTTCATGCTGTGAAATGACATATCCTTGCAAGTATTTAAAGCTAAGAAAATAATATTTAAGTAGAACCACTGAATGCCAAGTACTTAGAACATATTTTCTCATTCACTCTTTGTAGAAAGCGTCATGCTTTCATTCCTATTTAACAGATGGTAGGACTGAGGCTAGGAGAAAGGAAAGGCTCACAAATGCTCAACAGAAGTGAGCCCATATCTTAATGATTTTTCTGGAAAACCACCCTGCACTTCAGCTCAGAGTCCCATTTAAATCATGGTCCTCTCAACCTTAGGCCAATGACGCTGCTGCTTTCTGAGAGAAGCAATTATTCATCTTTTCCCATAATTATAAAATCTTAGAGCAGGAAAAGACCATATGGAGGTTGTCGAGTCCAACTTGATTACTAAGAAGAAAAATATGCTCTAACGTTTGGGTTTCTGCATCACTCGGTTTCCTTTCTACTTTCACAACTTGCATTCTACATTTTTGTGAAATTAATATCTTAGATTAAAAAAAATTCATCATCACCCTTGTCTGAACAGGTAGTGTCATTTCATGACATCATGGTCACCATAGCAACACCTGGGAGTTAACAGCATATTGCCCTCAGAGATCATGGCGATGAGTTAACAAAGTATGGCAGCTTCATATGCTGATGTGAATGGGAAGGGAAGACGTGGAGAAGGAGGAACAGGTGTGCTACTTTTCCTGCCAGTGTTTCTTAGACCTGAGATGAAGTGGGAGTGAACATGTGAATAAACCTTAAGGAATAAAAATAAATCTCCTAATCACCCAGCCAATAAAAAAGGAGAAGGGGAAAGGTTAGAAGAGAAAGTAGAAGTATTCTGGTGTCCTGTTTCCAAATGTCAGAGTGGTGAAAAATCTCAATGCTTTCTCTACCTTTTGTCGTTGATCGCACAGCCTATCAGAAAGATCATGGGATTAAATAGACCTGGGTGGAAATTTCTGACTATATCAGGTATAAGCTTTTTACACTTGAGAAAGTCACCTAATCTTTTGAATCTCCAGGATATCATCTGTACAAGGGGTGTGACATTTGCATCCTGAGAGTGTCAAGAAAATCAAAGGGTAATGCAACTAAGGTAGCTGACACGTAAGGCCCTCAGTTTACCTTTTTTCTTTCTAGGTGGTGCAAATTTAGACTTACAGAGTATGGTAGTCAGTGGTGGGCACCTGGATGGCCATCGTGCTCAATTATACTTCTTGCCTGTTAGAACTATCTCATTATTATTTAACTTCTAAATAAAAATGTATAATTTAAGTCCCGCTTATACAATAGCTATCAGTTCTAGATACGTTTTCCTTTGTGAGCTTGGTCAAACCTCTCAACTTCTCTAAACCTTAAAACTGTATGAAGAGAAAAAAATAATTTTTATGCTTCTGTTATTCTTTCCTGTTTATATCATACCTTCTTGTCATTTAAAGATGCCTTTCTGTACCCGTGGATTTATCCAGCCCTGTAACTGCAATACTGAAATTGGATATTTACTTCCGTTCTTCTTTGTTTAATGAATGTCTTTCTAATTAGACTTCAGTGAGTAGGTTTTGCATGTGTTCTGTTTATTGTATCTCCAAGTTCTGGCACTGTACCTTATACAGGGAAGGTGCTCAATATATGCATTTGTTCAATAAGCAGATGTCCAGTAGATATCATTATTTGAGATAAGTACTAAAAATGTTTGCACAATATTATTGCACACGGCTGAGTCCACTCACTAAATTAACCAGACATGTCCTTACATGTGTCTAACTTTGCCTGTATCTCTGTCTTTTGTCCTTGAATCTCTGTTGCAAGCTGCATCTATCTCTCTGTGTGTCTGTCTTTATCTCTCTAAGTATACCTATGTCATTCTCTTCTTTCTGCACCTTTGAAAAAAATCTCCCTCCCTATACTCTATACTAGGTCTCCCTTTTTTTGCTCCCAGTCTTCAGAAGATTTTTCCTTGGGACTCCCCTGCCAACATAATTCTATGTGAGTTACATTCGTTTGCAAAACCTTTCACTGCATGAAGATGTTCTATTAGTAAAAGTTCATTTTTTTTTTTTTTGGTCCCCGGCAGAGCATCATACATCACCAAGTCCATAGAGTCATTAGCTATGAAATTAATCAAGATAGAGGAAAGCAGAACAAAATCCTAGACCTCAGTGAAACTCACTGTGTCTCATAATCAGCTATACCTACCACCCTGCAGGATTCAGCCCTCTGAGGACCCCTTGGCCATTCCTGCTTCTGAAGGCACAGTGAGGGAGGCCGTTATTCACCCCAGCAGATATCATGAGACTGCTGTTCAGAGACAGAACAGGGGACCGGAGGAACCAAGGGTTGAGTATCTCAAGTACAAAATATCCCACCTTGGAGCTCCCATTACTGTTTTGAGAGAAAGTGTTATCTGCCAGAACCTCTTTCAGTTTAGGTGAAAGGTTAACTGCGCCTACCCTTGGGGGATAAAGAAGAGCTTGTTTTCATATCTCTGTCCTGCCCAGCATACAACTTATAGGGAATACTGCTTTAAGATTATGATATGATTAGGAATAAAACAAGGAAGCAGAATGTATGTAACTCTCTAAGAAGCATTTAATCTTTACATAAATTATGTTCATTGGTTGCTCTCTTGGCCTCAATGCTTCTTGGGCCTCAGTTTCCATGTCAATAAAATGGAAATAATGATGCCCACTCTCTATTTATTTCCCTTGCAGAGCTGTGACAGTAAAAGAAAAGAATAAAATTAACAGTGAGATGTTAAAATGACAGTTGTATTGCTTAAGATTCTCAAAAGCTACTTTGTCAAACAAAACCATATGTTGGGTTTAAAAACAAAACATGTGACTATTAATCACACACTTTCCATCCACCACGTGAATGCGAAAGGCAGCTGTCATGGGATAAAGAGAACACTGGTCACAGCACACCTCTACCCTTGATGACTTGCGTGACCTCAGGTCTGTGAGCTTCAATTACACATCTGTAAAATGAAGGCAATGGAAGTCACTTATCAGGGTGTTCCTTAAGAACAGAATGAGTTCATGAACATCCACCTGCCTTTCTTTCCTCTTGAAATAGCATTAGCTAAACATTATGTTCTTGATTGTTTCAGTGTAACTGTGTAATCTTTATGGAATGATTATTGTCTAGTACACTATTCTTCTCTCTACCATTCTTCTCTCTCCTGGATAGTTGAATCGATTTTTCTCTGGAATCCATCATTCAGCAGCTTTTACTCAGTTTCATGTACTATGTAAAGTGGTTAGCATACATTATCTCATTTTCTCCTCTAAACAACTGTAACAACTGTATCAAAATTAGGCATTATCTCCATTACACCAAGAGTTGGTGAAAAGTTTCCTGTAGTTAGTAAGCGGGAGGCCCAGGATCTAAGCTCATCACCTTCCTTTACCTCCAAAGTCAGAGTTCATTCCTCTTTATCCCATTGCTTCTCATCAAGCTTTCTCTAGGAGCTGTAGAATCTGAATCCCCCCTGGGATCTGAGATGGGTTTGATGCTCAAGTATAAGGAATGAGCAAGTCTAAGGTCAGGTTAGATTTCCAAGCAGCAGTTGATGTGCTTGCTTTTCATTCTTGTTCTTTCAGATGCAACATAACACACAGCGCAGCAGGTGACCAGAGCCTGGTAAATTGTAATAATAGTAATACCATGTATCAATGTGGTACCTTTTATCTGGAGCGTCTGAGGGCTTCCAACAGTAATGAAACTTCACAGCATTCCACTTCTTTAAGGTCAGGACTGTACCAATTTTAAAGAGAGATAAACTGAGATGATAATGACAAAATCAAGGTGGACCCTTTGTCAGAGGCTTCTTTAGCAGATGATAGGGGCCCACCCAGTCTCTAAATTGACTGAAACAATCATCACACAAGTGTGTCAGAGAAAGCACCAGCTGTGAAGTCAGTAGACATATGGTCTGACCTGTTCCTTTGTAATCAGGGTGAACACAGTCAAGCCACTTCTTTTCATTCTTCATTTGCACTTTAGAAAAACAAGGCTGATCACTACCTTGCAAGCATCACTTATGCTTGTGGCAATATCGTCCTTAAAAGTAATGTGCCTAATGTCCTAAACAGTGCTTCATGAACTTATGCCACCAAGACATTTGAGAATTGACTCAGGGGTGGAGTGGGGTGGGGGTTAGAGAGCTTATCAAAGAAATGAAAATTCCAGAGCCCACAGTGATTCTAATTTAGTAGGTCTGAGATGGGACTCAGAAGTGAAAAAATTTTAAACACTCCTCACATGTTCTGATGCAGCAGACTTGAGACCCACTGAAGACCAAACTTCGCTTTGATCTTTGCATTTTCACAGGTTATAGTGAGACTTTCTGGTCGTAGCCCATCTGTCCCCTGCCCCACAACTTTCCCCCATCCTAATTACTGCCACAGATTTCATTTTAAAACATGGACTATCTGCTCGTTCTCAACAGCAATTTAAAAAGTGCTTCTAATTGAGGTAGATTGTAGGTAATCTACTTAGGTTGATATACCAGAAATGTTCCAAAAGAAATGTTGAGTTCTATAATAACAGCAGATCATCACTTACTATATGCCAGGAACTGTTAATTAACTTTACATATACCAATTGATTTGATCTTTACAACAGTCTAATAAGTAGATAACTTGTATTATTATCCTTATTCTATAGGTGTGGAAACTAAGGCAAAGAGAGGTTAAGTAATTTGTCCAAGATAATTCAGCAGAGCTAGGATTTGAACCCAAAAATTGTGGCTCCAGAGTTTCCTCTTTCAAGCCCTAGTTATAATATCTCAAACAATCCAGAGGGAAGAGATACTATGAGGTACTTTATGAGGTACTTTAAACACTAAGATCTTTGAGAATCTAAAAACCTGTCCCCCAAAATTCTGGTTGCGGTTTGAAAAGGCAACAGGCTTACCTCTGTAGCTTTTGGATTACAAAGAAAGCACATTATGGTGAAACACAAAGGAGCTGACATTTTTAATGGAGCTATCAGAGATTCTGATGGTCAGAGTTAGACTTCTTCAAGGAGGTAGTGAGCTAACCACTGCAAGATCTCCTCAAAAAAATGCTGAGTGGTAAGTTCACAGGGTTGCTGTTAATGGAATTTTTCAATAACAGATCAGTTGCCTTTCTAGAAAAGAAAAACACAACTTAATATCCTCAGAAAGAGGATATCAAAATAGAGTCTCAGTAGTATAATATCCACATTGTTCAGTATGTAGTAATAATGAACATATTACTATTAATGTGGAGAAGATGGAAAATATGGGCCCAATCCTGGAAACTGGCCTGCTACAACCCAGTTATTCAAAGTAGAAAAAAATAATAATTTAAAGCAACTGTCATAAAAATTCAAGGATTTAAAGGAATGTACATATGGTCATAATAAGTGAATCTCCAGCAATCAAATAGATATTATAAAGAAGAATCAAATGGAGATTTCAGAAAAAACAACAACAAAAAATAGAATATTTAAAAGGAAAAATTCACTGTTTTAGTGGAATAACAGATTGAAAATAGTCACAAAAAAGGTGAGCAAATTTGAAGACATGATATTAGAAATTAGCCAAAATGAAGCACAGAGAAAATACAGAGACTGAAAAAAAAAAAAGTAGCAAAGCTTTAGTGACTTGCGGGACAATATCAAGCATTGTAACATTCATATAATTTGAGAATAAAGAAGAGATGATGGGACAGAAAAACAATTGAAGTAATGGTGAAATTTCCCCCAAATTTGGTAGGTAGAAGATGTAAACTTACAAACCCAAGCACATCCAAAAAGAAAAGGAGAAAAGAGCCCCCAAAAGGATAAAAACAAAGAAAATGACATCTAGGAACATTTGATTGTAGTTAAATAATCAAAAATTGAAATATTGAATGAATCCAAAGAAAATGACACATCAGGGGGCACCTGGGTGGCTCAGTTGGTTGGGCAGCTGCCTTCAGCTCAGGTCATGATTCCAGGGTCCTGGGATCGAGCCCTACATCGGGCTCCCTGCTCAGCAGAAAGCCTGCTGCTTCTCCCTCTCCCTCTGTCTGCTGCTCTGTTTACTTGTGTTCTCTATCTCTCTGTCAAATAAATAAATAAATAAAATCTTTGAAAAAAAAAAAAAGAAATGACACATCAGATACAGTAAAACAAGGTTGTAAATACTAGGTGATTTCTCATCACAAGCAGTGAAGAACCAAAGACAATCAAATAACATCTTCAAAGCACTGGGGATGGCAGTGAGAAATGGTCAACCTAAAAGTCATATCCAGTGAAAATATCCATGAAAAATGAAGGCAAAATTAATACATCTTTAGATTTCTTAAAAAATTGAGATAATTTGTCTCATGGAGACTGGAAATCCAAGAAATGCTGAAGGAAGTTCATCATACTAAAGGAAATTGACAGATCTGCAGAAAGAGGAAGTGGTAAGCACAAAGGTAAACTGAAAAGATGAATTTTAAAATTTTCTTAGGGGTGTGTAGGTGGCTCAGTCAATTAAGCAGCTACCTTAGAAGACTCAAGTCATGATCTCAGGGTCCTGGGATTGAGTCCTGCATCAGGCTCCCTGCTCAGCAGGGAGTGCTTGCTCCTCTCCCCACTCATGCCCTCTCTCTCTCTCTCTCTCTCTCTCAAATAAATAAAATCTTTAAAGTTTTTTTTCTTAGTATATTTAAATGCATGTGATAATTTAAAGCAAAAAGTATAAGACCGTATATATATATATATCGCACACACAGAAGATAGGTGACACCATTAGAAAAAAAAGAGGATGGTAAATAGAACTCTGCAGTTACAAGGATCTTTCACTTTACTGGAAATAGTGGCATTAACTCTAAGTAGAATATAATAACTTAAGGGTGCATATTGGAATCCCTAAGGCAATCGTTAAAAAAAAAAAAAAAAGTGAAGCGGTATAGCTGAAAAGCCAATAGAGGAATTAAATGCTAGAAAATACTTGATTAACCCAGATGAAGTCAGTAAAGGACAAATAGAAAAGTAATAAGAAAATAGTAGGCCTAAATCCAACTATATGAATAATAATAGTAAACCTGAATGAACTCAACATTACAATTAAAAGGCTGGGATTGTCAAACTAAATAAAAAAGCTAGATGGGTTGCTTTTGCAGAGTACTTTAAATAGGAAGTCACAGGTAGTTTAGAAGTTAAAAGATGCAATAAAAATACCATGCAAAAGCATTAAGATGAAGAAAGTTGAAGTGACTATATTAATATCAGACAAGATAGAGTTCAAGACAAGGAACACTTTCAATTTAAAATTATTTCAGATGTATAGAAAAATTGTGATGTAGTTTTGAGGATCTCTATAGACTTTGCACCCAGATTCTCCACGTTACCCTCCACTTTTCACAATATCCCTCTCTGTATCTCTCTTCTTGCTCCCCTCCCTCTCCTTTTCCCTGCATGAATATCTGTACACACACACATCCAAGCCTGCAGATCATTTTTTTTTTCCTGCATCACTTGGGAACATGCTGCATACATAATTCTCATTTACATTTAAATATTTCATTGTGTGTTTCCCCCCAAACCAGGACATACTCTTACATAAGCAGGAATACACTGATAAAAATCAGGAAATTAACATTGCTACTATATTATTACCTAATTTATAGATCCTATTTCATTGTTCTCAATCATGCCCCCTAAGGTTTTTTTGTTTGTTTGTTTTGTAGCAAGTGTAATTTTCTTTTAATTCAGCATTAAATGTTGAACCTAATTGTTATGTCCCTTTACTTTCATTGAACATAGAACGACTCCTCGGCCTCTGTCCTTCATGACCTTGAGGTATTAGAAAATCACAGGTCTTCTTTAGTAGAATGTTCCTCAAATTGGGCCAGTCTGCTGTTTCTTCATGATAAGGCTCAGGTTATCCATTTTTGGCAGAAGTACCTTGGGAATGATGTTGTGTCCTTTTCTTTGCAAAATATTAGGAAGGAAATGTTGTCTATTTGTTCTGTTTCTGGTAATTAACTTTGATCATTCTGTCAAGGTAGTGTCTGATTTTCTCCTCTAATGTTACTATTTTTGCACTTGTCATTAATAAATGTCTCATTAGAAGATTCTTTGAGACCATGCAAATATCCTGTTTCTCATCAAGGTTTTTCCTACTGGTTTTAGTATCCACTGGTGATCCTTACCTGAAACAATTATTACTAAGGTAGTTTCCATTTGAAGGCAAGGAGTATAGCCAGAGATAAAGAGCAATGATTGTTATGGTCAATTCATTAGGACAACATAGTAATCATAAATGTATACATGCCTAATAACAGAGCTTCAGAATACATAAAGCAAAACTGACAAAGGGAAAAAGATATAATCCTATAATCATCACTGAAGATCTTAAAATACGTGAAGCAAACTGACAGAATTAAAGAAAAAGAGATAAATCCTCAATCATAATTGAAGATTTTAACACTGTTCTTTAATAAGTGGTAGATAACAAGAAGTCAGTGAGTATATAGCTATGAATAAAACTATCAACTACATTGACATATGTCACAATTATACCACGTTATATCCAGAAACTATAGAATGTACCAACTTTTCTAGTATATATAGAATGTTTATGAAGATAGACCATATGCTGGACTACTAAATAGGTCTCAAAATTTTTTTAAAAAATAGTTATCTTATAGAGTATAGCCTCTAATCAAATGGAATTATATGAGAAATCAATCATTTTAGGGTATCTAGAAAAGCCCCCAAAATTTATAAATTAAAATGCTACTGGAGCACACAGGGCATTAACCAAGTAAGTGACCTTATCAACAAGATCTAAATATAGCCTCCACTGTATGATGCACTTAGGAAGTCTTGGGAGATAAATATTATCTTACCGCATTTTGTTATTATTTGATATTTGAAAATTTCAACAGATAAACAAGTAAAGAAAGAATGACAGTTATAATTAAATACAGATGCAGATGTTTAATCCCATGATTTGGTGAGGGCTTTTCTTGGTGAAGAAAGTAAAGCACGGGCCAGAGCCTGTGCCACCCTACCAGCTGGGCAGAGTGATTCCCCTAGACATATATAGGAAGAAGACCCAGTACATTTCCTAGGACCTGCATAGGATCCTCTGGTTTCAATAGCTAGCTTCTCCATGATTCTGGAAGGAAGGGTACATAGCAACCTTGTTTTCCCCAGATTCCAGCCTTTAGAGAAGTTGACATTATTCTGGCTCAAGGAACTATAGAAATGAAGCAGCAGCAGCAGAATTACCTGGCAGAACATCCCTGCATAAATGCCACTGGATCTTTATTAGAATGGGAACAAATGCTTCAGAGCAGCTGACCTCAGGGGGTTATTTCTGCCAGTAGAGTGTGGAATAAAATTGCATCTATATCCAGAAATGCATTTATACATTTTATTTTCTTTTGTTTTACCTCTAGTAACGAATTTTTCTATTATGAACACTATTCTTTATATAAGATGTGTGTGTGTGTGTGTGTGTGTGTGTGTGTGTGTGTGTGTATGTGTAGGTTTTTTCATATCTTAAAAGTAAAAGTGAATTCAATGCTCAAAGCAAGGAAAGTTTTTTTTTTTTTCATTACCCTTTTAGAACATTGTACTGTTCCCATTATTTCGGGAGATAAATCAGTGCTTTAAGATGATTAGGAAACTAAAGGGGGGAAAGTCACACTTGATTTGTTTTTTTCAGGTGATAAACTTCACACTTGAGAGGGAAAGAGGGAACCGAGAATGTATCTATGCAAGTTAGGAACCAGTGTGCTAGTCAAAATGAGTGTCAGGAAGAAAAAGGCAAAAGGGGGGCATTGCAAATTAAGAAAAGCAATTCAGTGATGAAGTGACTCAAAAGGTCAGACTGATAAGAGTCCCTGCAGGGCGAGAACCAGATATCACAAGATGCAGCCCACGCAGGCCCACATGAAGGACCAGAATAATTGATGATACGGGAGCCAGGATCTGCGTAATTCACAGGATCTTAAACCACCCACAGACGTGCAGCCCAACTGTCTCTGTGCAAAAATCCCAGAGTTTGGGTAATAGTGGGAGGGTTTGGGGCTGCAAGGTGATAGGGTAATTAATTAGAAGGTTTATACAGACTGGGGCCTGAAAGTTGCCCCTGCTCACTTCCTATGTTTTGAAGATAAACAGGGACAGTGCTCATATAAGAATCAAAGTCCCCACTGGGTGTATGTGTGCCAGTCTCTAGTGACATAGGGCAAAGCTGGGATGGAGTTGAGGTGTAGCTTCAAAGCCTAAGGAGATATCCTCCTGCTCCTCCAAACCAAGCCTTCGGGGGGAGAAAGGAGTGGCAGGTTCCCAGTGGGAACTCTGGGGTAGCTTGTGCTTTCTGCCTCTTGAAGAGGTCAAGGGCATGCAAGAAAGATGCTAGTATCTAGTCCCATCTTTGTAAGGCACAGTGAACTTGTGTACTATGAATCGTGGCTCCATGAAGGACTCAGCCTTGACCAATCTGCTGAACAACTCTTCCCGCCTTGGAAGAAAGCCAGGCAGTTGGTGGCCAGAACTGGCCCCCTATACCATCCCAGAGAAGGAGCCATCACCTTCCAGTATATGCATTTTAGCATGTGTGAGCCTGAGTGTTGTTCCCAAACCACTTGTCCCCTTGAAGGGACTCCTGCTTCTCCTGATAGTTGTTCTCAGTGCCTCCTAAACCCTCAGTCTTGTTACTTTGAATCTAACTCTCATGACCAACTCCATGATTTCTCCAGATCAGAGAGGGAAAGGGTCAGCTCTTGTGCTGATACAGAGTGAACTTGGGAAATCACTTAAATCCTCTGGGTCTGCCATGCTTATTACCATTTAGATTCATTCACCTGGTGCAAAGCCTCGTGCTAGGAACCGTAGACACAAAGGTGAACAGCTGCAGCCTTGGATGGTCTCACAATGCAGTAGGCGAGGGAGCAAAATCATACAGACTGTGGCAGGCACTAGTAGTCTACCAGCACTGCCATCACAAAATCCTCACAGACTGGGTGGCTGAAACAACAGTAATTTCCTCACAGTTTCTCACAGTTACGAAGTCTGGAAATCCAAAATCAAGGTGTCAGCACTGTTGGTTTCTGCTGAGGTCTCTGTCCTTGGGTCGCAGGTGGCCACGCTCTCACTAGGTCCTCAAGGGTCTCTCCTCTAGACACTCTCATGCCTGTATCCCAATCTCCTTTTGTAAAGACATTTATTGGATTCTATTCGGGCCATCCATATGACCTTGTTTTACTTTAATTGCCTCTTTCAAAACCCTATCTCTAAATACAATTATATTCTGAGGCACTGGGGGCAAGGACACCAACTTGAATGTTGGTGGGGGGCACAATTCAGCACAGAAAATAGACACTGTATTCATAGGAAAAAACAAAACAAAATAAAACCAAACCAAACCAACAATAAAAAAATGTAGTCCCCACCTTTGAGATATGTTCAGGCCAGTGAGAAAGGCAAGACTTCCATCTAAATATAAATCAGGCAGGGATTTAGCACTTTAGAAGTTTATGTTAAAACTGAAGAAATAAAAACATGTTTGCAGATAAATAGTATTATAAGCTTTTGGAAAGTTTTCATGGAAGAGATGGTAAGAATGTTAGGACTTGAGTAGAAGGAGCTATGCCTGCCCTCCCTATCACTAATAACATTGGTCCTTATTAGGACATTTGTCTTCCTACCCAGCAGCAAACTCTCAACACAATGATGCTACTGGGGCCGGTGGGGGGAGCAGGAGGGGTGAGAATCTGGGTCCTGCCACAAACTGCCACACCCCATTTGATAAATTCAAACTCTCTTATGCTCAGCATTATCAAAGGTTGTTGTTAAATACTGCCATTCAGCTAAGCAGTCCTCATTCATTCAAATATGCCTGCCATGTAAGAGCTAGAAGGAAACTTAGAATTCTGGGGAATTGAAGAGGAGTGTGGATGGGAGCTAGGAAAAGCTGGGATTCTCCTAAATAATCATCATTTTTGTGATTATGTACATTATGTCATGGTAGGGTCCATACTGCTCATTACATGATGATCATGTCACCCCTTTCCAGAACCCTCCAAAGGCTTCCCCACGTGGCACTTGGAATAGAATCAATTCTCATTATCAGGCCCTACATGATCTAACCCTGTTTATCTTCTAGCCTCACCTCTGACTCCTCTCCCCGTTAAGTCACTGAACCACAGCTACCCCGACCCTCTTTCTGTTCCAACAACAGGACAATTTGCTCCAGCTGTTGCCTCCACGTGGAATGTTCTGCCACAGATCCGTGCCTGTCTGGTTCCTCCTGGTCACTCAGATCTGACCTTATTACCTTCTTCACCCCAAATTACTAACTTCTTCAAGTGCTGTTTATCACAGGACCCTCCTTATCCGGCTTTGTTTTGGCCATGACTCTATCACGATCTGAAGTTATTTTCTCTGTATGTGAATGTACTTGCTTATCTCATCCCACACAACTAGAATGTAAGCTCCATGAAACCTAAGCCCATATTTATCGATGTCGTCCAAGCATCTGCAGTTGCACTGGGCATATGGCAGGTGATTCATACATATTTGATGCCTAGATCCTCAAACTGATCCATGATCCAGGACTCTGTGCTATGCCCATCAAACAGAAAAACAGAAAGGAGGTAAAACTGAGAAACATTAATTGCGTTGCATTTGTTCTTTTTTTAAAAAATAGATTCGTTTACTTATTTGAGAGGGGGAAAGAAAGTGAGAGCATATACATGAGTGGGAGGAGGGGCAGAGGGAGAGAATCTTGAAGCAGACTGCCTGCTAAGTGCAGAGCCTGACATGAGGCTCTATCCTACAACTCATGAGATCATGACCTGAGCTGAAACCAAGAGTCAGATGCCCAACTAATTCAGCCACCCAGATGCCCCTCTGTTCATTTTTAAAATGAGGAAGACGAAGCCCAAAGGAGCCCATTCGTTTTAATAAGACCTCTCTTGTAGCGTTCCAACCCTTTTGCCATCCAGGAACACTTGATCTTGTTGTCAACATTCTTCCCAAAATATGACCCTGGGAACACCTCATAACAGGTGGCTGCAGGAGAACAGAACGAGGTCCTCCCTCAAGGGAGCGGGGACCCACTACCCACCCCGTACTTCAGATTTTCTCTCAATATCCTCCTTGTGCTATCAGGCAGCTCATCTCTTGCAGATCTTTTGGAAGCAGTTGCCATATTTTCTGTTATTAGTTATTACCAATCCAAACAAACACTTCAGTTTTCCCAAACTCTAGGAGGAGGTATTTTTTTAAAGGCCATCTTAATTATGCATAAGCAATGGAGAATCACAGAGGATTCATTAACATAATAAACAGAATTCGGTTTCCAGCATCCCACAAACAAGGTAACACAAAAACAGCCAACATTTGCTGCTCAGCAACTGTGGGTTTCTTTCCCAGTCTCCTCCTGGCTTCCTTAATTTTGGGGGGACTCTACTCTCTGCCCACACTTGCACCTGGGAGGAAAGAGAGGGCTCTAAAGAGGGGGTGGCTCTTGATCTTTGCCTTGGGAGAGAGATGGAAAGCACATCAGGAATACATCCAACAGAGAGTCTTAAAACAACAGAGATGATAAAATATGGAGAAGAGTGGTAACAGGAGAAGGGCATAGTCTTAGCACGGAGAGACAGGAGACCCAATCCCAGCTCTACCACTCACTAGCTGTGTGACCTTGGACGGGCTGTATAACCTCTCTGAGTCTATTTTTTCCCTCTCATGACAGTATCCCCTCCTTCACGGGGTTATGAGATAAACTTGCAAGTATGGGTCTCCTAGCTCAGTGCCAGGCACACTCTCAGAAACTCTAGTTCCCTTTACCCAAAGTCTTTAGTGTCGTTCTTCGCCCTTCCCACCTCTTCCCCTTATCCTAACTTGAGAAGTCGACCTAACTTGATTCTTCCCGGGGCCTCAGGGTTGGATCAAGAAACCTGCAGGCTCTGAGTGGTAGCTGCCTGCCAGTTGGCAGGGAAGGACGGTGTGCCGGAGTGGGGATTGAACTGTTGCCATTGGAGATGGCAACAGATGCTTCCTGGTTGAGGCTGAGTTGGCTAAATCAGGGCTCTGTGGTTTGAGACAGAATCCCAATTATTTCCAATTAGGAGATCGCAACGACAGCTGCTCTTCACCCAGCCCCTCCTCACTGCCGCCGACCTGGCCTCCTTCAGTTGAGAGCTCTAACCTGAGCTGGAGATTTGTACATGAGAGCATCATCAACACACATCGTATTTGAATCCTCCAAATCTCTCTCTTTGGACCTGGAGTCCCACACCCCTTAGTTTAACAGTAGTCCTGGGAGGAGGCAAAGTGCAGTGGAAGACCTGTGTTCAATTCCCAGTTCCCAACTCTACCACTTGCTGGATGTTTGCCCTTGGGCTTGACCTTGGGTACCTGAAAATTCTGTTTTCTCGTCAGACAGGAGGTTGATAACGCGATGCCCATTTTGATGCTGAGAGAGAGATGCCCAGTGTGGAAGGGCTTGGAAATGGGGAGGGACTCTGTGCCATCCTCCCTGTCATGGAAGGCAGCCTCTGCAGTCTGAACTCAGCCTGATCTAGCCAGTGGCAGATGAACTCGGACTCAGGTCTGGATGACACAGATATGCTCTAAGGCTCAAGCCAGTCCTTTCACCTCTCAGAACATTTTTGTGTCTTTCAAATGGAAGGAAAGTTAATAGTAGGTTGCTTGCCTCACAGGGTTTACAGTTTTATGAGTGTAACGCAGAGTCCTTTGTAAACTGTAAAGTGCTGTGTACACATGAGCAATTATTATTATGTTCTAGGGCTTTTTTTGGTTTGGCACCAGTTGAGTCAGCTGAACGCTCTGAGCAAGAACAATCTGTTTTCTTTCCTCTTGGCAAAGAGCACAAAAGACAGAGCAGCTCATAGAAACTGGGGCAGGAGAGAAAAGTTAACTCTCCTTCTCTCTCCCTCTCTCTCTCCCTAGACACACACACACACACACACACACACACACACACACACACACCCTCCACAGGACTCCCCCACAGATTCCCACAAGTCCAGCATCCCAAATACCACAGAGGAACGTGGGAAGTGGCCTCATTTCTTAACCAGTTTCTGTATCCCTAGTCTCGATGCTCCCTGCTCATTGCCCAGATATAGTTAAGATCTAAATTAAGAACGAGTCCCTGGCAGCAGGCCTTGTCACATTACGTGCAGCCCTAGACGTGGACCCCAGGTGACTGACTCTGCCATTTCTTTAGCATTTCTTTATTCAACCCCCAAGTCCATCAGTCTCCAAATTACGTTCACTCTGTGTCAGAAATCTCTAAAAACCACTGACTTCTCTTTCCTCCTAGCTCAGGCCCACCACCCCTCCCCTCATCCCCATTCTCCCCCTCCCCCACCCCCTCCTTTCACCGTTTACCTCCTTCCCTCCCCTCTCCCCTCAACCCTCCCACTCCTGAAAGAGCTCCCTTTCCAGCCTCCCTGTGCATCCTCCACTCTCGCCACAGGGATCTTTTTAAAACGCAGAAGTCACTCCTCTGCCTGGAACTCATCAGTCCCTCGGCTTCTCTACAGGAAGAAACAAGGGCCTGCACACAGCACCTGGGCCTCCGCACAACTGGGCTCTATCTGATTTGCCTCCTCTGCAATATCCCCCTTTGTCCTCTGAGCACCAACAGTCCTGTCCCTGTGTCTGTTTGGGTAACTTGTTCTCTCTGTTTTGATCTGTTGGTGGAGGGTCTTCGGCAAGCCCCTCCTACCCTGCATAATTTGGCTCACTTCCAACTAATTAACTCTGGACTCCTCCTGGGTACCAATTCCCAGGTCTTTCCACCTTGAGCATCCTCCTCAGTTTCTCAGCATGGGTCAGTCCTCGTACTGTACGTGCTCATAGCACTCCAGCTTTTCCTGTATGGCAGGACCCCAGCTTGCCATTATACTTGTAGTTCTGTAGTGACACAGTTAATGAATCCTAAAATTCCAAGCTCTGAGAATACAGGAATCAGGTGTTTGCTGACCCCACGGCCCTAGATGCTCGCACGGTGCAGGGCGCAAAATATCTTGGAAGGAATGTATGAATTTGGGCAATTCATATATTCCTCTCATTGTCTCCTTTCTCATCTATAAAATGGATATAAAATCTAATGTCACCTTTCCTACCTATTTCAAAAGATGTATAGAAGAGACAAGAGAAATAATGCCTCTGATAGGGGCAGTGCAGATAAAGTGTCATATTTGGAACCAGCACAAAGTCCACTGAGTCAGTAGAGGTCGTAGAAGTCAGAGGGAGGAGGTGTTGCTTGGGTTTCCGTCCCAGTGTTGTCATCTACCCAATTGGGTGATAACACCCAAACTGCAGCATCATTAGCACTATCAGGGATTAAGCACATAAGGCAGCTGGCTGAGAATCTAGAGCATATAGATGCTCAGTAAATTATATCACCATTCCCACTATTATTACTATTACTGCAGATACTCAGGGAAAAAAATTGATTTCTCTTTGTTCCATCTCTTACTCCCTGTAAGAATATTTCCTGCAAGATTTAGTTGACATTGTCGTCCTTTGCTGACAAATTGTCTGTATTATGAATGTCATATCCAGTAACCTAAAATGCATGTATTTTGTTATCCAGTAATTAATCCATGTTTGCAAATGCTGCCCGTCTTTCAGGGCAAGGACTATGGTACAGAGACATTTTGTCACCAGCTGCCCCCACGTCAGTGCAGCGTGCTGCCGGTGCTTGATGGATTGATTCAGGGGACAGGAGTAGAGTTAACTCACTAATTTACACTTCGCTAATTTTTAGCACTTTGGAGAGCGTGGGTCAGAAACTCAAGTGTGTCTGTGGGGAAGCTAAGCATATTCACAGATATAGCTGGAGTGTTTACGCTGAGTGGGAAAATGGAATGCTTTAAGAAGAATTTTGGAATCGACCTATCAATAGTTTCCAACAAGAGGAGAATAATTCACAGCCTCGAGCGGAGTTGCATCCTGAACACAGATCAACTTGGAGGGACTTTCGGTGACGGTGACATGAAGAGGTTGACGAGTCCTCACTGTGAAAACAGGTGTAAAACTAACCCATTAAATTTACTCAGATGTCAACCTTGTGAGAAAGCAAGACAGAGAGAGGCAAAGGAAGAAATCTAAATATTAATTTAATTTGGGAAACGTTCTCAGCCGTCTACCCAATGGGCGTGTGCTCGAGGTGATCAGCGGCTCTCAGGTGGGGAGGGAGTCTCAGTCCGCTGCTGCCGCATTAGAGTGTGAGCATCTCATGGTCATGAGCATGCTTCTGGTGGTTAGGGGAGTGATTATACACCATGACCTCTAAATCAAGTCAGCTACCAAAATGAGGAAGGGTATTGTATTTTATGGATAACAGGCAGTAGGGTATAGTGGTTAAGGACACAGTTTCTGGAGCTGGGTTGGTTAGTTAGTTCTAACTCCCAGAGCTACCGATTAAACAATAGGACACTGACAAATGATTCAATCTCTCCGTGACAGTTTTCTGTACAAAAAATAGGGATGATAATTGGGCTTCCTCATAGGATTGTTCTGAGGGTTGACTGTATTTATGTACAAAGTATCTGGCACATATTAAGTACTATCTACTTATGGTTGTAATGTTATTACTTGAGGGATTTTCAAGGGCAATTTAGACCATATTTAATTTTTGCCCTAAGCACTGGCCTCAGAAACTAACACCCAAGGAAAGTACAGCTTAACTTAAATCTACAAGGTAATTACAAATTATTTTAGATCATTATTAAAGCAGGTCTTTCATGGGCCTGGCTAAGATAACAATTTGTCAACCCAATTCAAGTAATTGACTTTGTTTCTATATACTCTTTAACTGGCCATAGGATGCACCTGTATTTAGTACAATTCTATTTGTTTTTAAATCCTATAAACTGAAAAATCTGAAAAATCAGTTTTTCATTAATTCCTCCTTCCTGTCTACCTCCAGTGTCATTTGAAATAATAGGGAAGATTGGTTTCACATTACTCAGCATAAACTCTCGTTGGAAACTTTGTGACTCACTGGGTGGCTGCAAGTCTCTGTGCCAATCAGCTGGAGCAGCATATGGGGAAGGAGAGGGATTTGGAAGGAAATAAAGCAAAGAAATTCAAAACAAGTCCTCTGTATTTGAATATGGTAATTAATCCCTGAAGATTAGTTTACTTATTAGGAAAATGGGTGATGATAGTGACATATGTGTCATGAGATTTATTGAGATAATAAATGGGCATCAGCTGTATAGTATAGCTGACTCATAAATATTACTCTTACAGTGAACACCTACACTTACATCCTATGAAAATCCCTATTCCCTTATATTCATTAGGTATTGTTTGCTAAGCGAAATAAACTCAGAGATGGGAATCATTAACTAGACAAGTTGGGAGACCCCTATCTTTCAGAAGACTCCCCCTCCAGGAGACATCTCTTTTTTTCACAGGGAACTTTCAAAATGGGTTTTTAAAAATAATTTGTACATAATCTGTACATCTTCTCTCCTCTGGAATTGTAGAAGACCTTGGGTCAATGTTGGTTGACTGAGAAGCCTCATTAAGAATATACCTAAGCGTTGGTTTTTGCCAGCCATTCTTTTAGGGAAAAGTACTTAACAATTAACCGAGGACCTAATAGGTTCTAAAATTGATGTCAATGTGCTCATTACCCAAGAGAAATAAAGCAGTATGTACAGATGATCTCAGAGGCTCTGAAATGTTCCTCCCTGATCCTCTCCATCTGTCAAAACTCCACCTCTTTCTTAAAATACAACTCAATGGCCACCTTCCTGTGGATTTATTACTGATCATTTTCAGCCTAAACTGAGTACTTACTTCTTTGAAATCTTCCCCAGCACATTCTGACCATCTTCCTTGAATACCTCTCATATGTTTCATCGGACAAAAATTAGACCCATATATTTCTTATCTCATTTGCAAAGAGGAAATAAACCAGAGTTGTTAAAAGTATGTGGATTTTTTTCAAACATCTGGATTTTAGTCCCAACTTCTTTACTTGTTTGCTGAGTATTGTTGAAAAAAAGTCAGCACTTAAGCTTCCGGAAGCCTTCGCCAGAGTACACCAGAATGTGTCTGCTGAATGCTGAATGCTAAATAAAAGGGGACCTCCATGCGTGCACAGTTTAGCTTCCGTAGGAGTATTTGGTAGTGGTTTCACAGACACCTTGGCAAATGCTCTTTGATGAATTTCTAGAAACTATAAATAAATAAGGTGTGGGCTCTGATTTCTTACTTTTGTCTTGAGCTCTCCTCAGTATCAAGAATCTGCACGAAGGTCTTTAGAGTTGGTAGACCTGCGTTCTTATTTCATCTAACAACTTGGCTATTTACTCTAAGACCTAGATTAGGTAAATCTTGGTTCACTTGGTTTACTTATATGAAAAGAATAATTTAACTTTAATTTTTAACCTAAATATTTAACCTGTAAGATCCTTATGAAAATTTATTTGGATCAGTAGGTCCTTAAGAGTGTTCTGTAAAATGTTATTCACAAGGCATGTAAATAGATACTTTAGGGGGAAAAAAACTGGCATGTTCAAATATATTTGCCGATTTCTGCATTAAACAAAATTAAGTAAATTTATTTAAGGTAGAAACTTATAAGAATTTGAAATGTCAGTATGCATTATAAATCTCCAGAAATGATATGTAGGATTCAGTGTCTTCCAAAAATAATGGTCATAAAATCTCTGTTCACCAGAGCCCTTGATTACAAGTGATGGAGACCAACTCAAAGAGAGGCAGAGACAGAGATGGAGACACAAAGAGAATGCATTTGCTCTTTTAACTAAAAAGTCTCCAGGAAGGGCTATGTTCAGAAGATCTAGTGTGGCCATCAAAACTGAGTCCCTGCTTGTTGCTGAATTCTAATTGTTCTTTAGTATTTTTATTCTATGGGTACAGAATTGGGTCCTTTATCCATCTCTGAACTAACCAATTGTATACGGCCATACCACCCTTAACGCACCCGATATCGTCTGAACTAACCAATGATGATTATGGTCAGATGGATATGATGTTCCAACCCTGGAGCTTCAGATAAGCTTTATTTCCGTATTACCTACCTGGATTAAGAGTAGGAAAGGAGTATTTGAGGTCCTACTATCAAAATGGATGCAAATAAGTTGTAAGTAACAGGGTGTGTGCTACTGAATCTTCTTTTGGGTGGAAAATCAAATGAGACAATGACACAACATTCTTTGGGAAATATGAGTTAGACAGGTGTGTGAAAGGCCTGGCCACAGTAGATCCTCATGAAGTATCATCTCCTTTTTTTTTTCTATCCCCATATGTTATTTTAGTATCTGAATGAGCCAATCAAAGTAGGAAATGCTGTAATACCTAAAGATCAATCTAAGTATCAAGTCTTATAACACAAATCAAACTTCCAAGCACTTGAGAAATTCTTTAACCTTGGTCATGAGATCAGTCCTATAGAATGCCTGATTATATTCTACTGAGTATTCTTTAATTGAATAGCAGAAAAATAGCCATGTTTCCATATACTGCACACCATACAGCCCCTAAGAGCTATACATATTTATTACTTTAAATGCCACGGGAAAGACTTTCACAACTTTTTTCCGTTATTAAGGGTTTTTCTTTTTTACATTCTCTCTGAAGACATTAATACTTCAAGGTGACCTTGACCTGTTTCTCCTTTCTTCTCTTCCCTAACTGCTTTGAGCTCCCACTTTACCTTTCTCACCTCCTCCGACTCCTTAGTTTACGTCTTGCACTCCCTTTGGCCAGTCTCTCTCTGGCATCAGGGCAGCCTCTGTTTCCTGCCTTCTTCTTGATCTTTATCTATTTTTCATAGTGTGTGCCTCCTCTTGGACCCTTTGAACGCCTTTACTCTTGAACTTCTTTCCTCACCTTAGGCCCTCATGGCATTGCATTCTTAAATATTGTGTCCCCCAATTGAGAGCCATATGACCTTTTGTTTGCAGAAATCATATCCATATTCATAAGTTGCTAAGATATTTTATAAATCATCATGAAATACATTAACCCCTCCTGCTGTTTCAGCCTGCCCAATAGAGGAAGCTGCAGTCTCTTACAATTTTGTTCCAAGGAATACAGGCAATGTTTGGCAAATGAGAGCACACTCTAGCTCCTGCAAAAGGCTTGAAGATGTGGATAAATCACACCGATATCCTGCTGGGGCTTTTGTCTACCCAGCAGTTGCTCTGAGTGCAGGTAAATAAGAGTAATAATGGAATGGTACATACAAATACATTTTTCATCTGGAGGTTTCCCTCCTTGGCCCCAAACACCTTTGCTTCTGAAATAATCATCAGGCATCTAGTTGTCTAGGAACCAAGGAGCTAACAGTCAACAAGAACAAAGCTCAACTGCTGACTTTTAAACAAAAGAGGAGGGAAGAACTAGGGTCTAAAGAGTATCTCTTTGTCAGTATTAGGTTAGGTGTTTGGCCTTATTTGAGCATTAAAATGATACCATTATGTAGCTCTCTGTATCTATGTGTAGAGATGTAAATATAGGTATATCTTAGTCAATCTAGGCTGCTTTAACAAAATACCATATGCTAGGTGGCCTAAGTAACAAGAATTCATATTG
Source organism: Taxidea taxus jeffersonii (assembly GCA_003697995.1). Taxonomy (NCBI): domain Eukaryota; kingdom Metazoa; phylum Chordata; class Mammalia; order Carnivora; family Mustelidae; genus Taxidea; species Taxidea taxus. The sequence goes on from RCUC01137010.1 coordinate 22,119, forward strand.
CACAGTTTGGGAGGCTGGAAGTCTGAGATCATGATGCCAGCATGTCCCTGTTTTGGAAAGGGCCCTCTTCATGGCTTGCCGATGGCTGCTTCCTTACTATGTTCTCACACAGGGGAGGGATATCAAGTCCTGGTCTCTTTCTCTTCTTATAAGGATACTAATCCCCTCATGAGGCATGATCCTCATGAAATCACCTAAATTTCATAGCTCCCAATGTCCCACCTGCTAGTACCATCACAATGGGCTTAAGGGCTTTAACATATGTATTTCGTGGAGCAGGATCGGGAGAACAAGCAGTCAGTCCATAGTAATAGAAGATCTCAGTTCTTACAGGGACTGAAGTTCTGACACAGCCCAAGATGACACAGTGTTGGAATAGGGTGAGTCTGGAGCCTGTAATACTGGCTTCAAAGGCGGTACATTTCAGGGCTGGTTCTTAGATAGATAGATAGACAGATAGATAGATAGATAGATAGATAGATAGACAGACAGTAAAATAAAGTAATTCAGTATCTCCGTCAGATCTTACACTATTGGGACACGCTGATGTTTTCATAGCATAGGAAGCAAGGGATGGATTGAGAATTACACTCACCAGTTTTTAGATTTTCCCTCTCTGGGGCTCCTCATTTCCTGAATAAGGAGGTTAGGAGGTGCTGTGTATGGTCTTTGTTCTGAATGCTTAAAGCTCTTATTTGTGGAGTGGTCACAAAGCTCAGGACTTAGTAACCTCTCATTTAAACCTCCTACTGGCAACAAACCATTTCTCAGATGAGGAAAACAAGGGCTCAAGATGTTAATTAACGAACCAGGCCAAGTTGACCCAACTAGCAAATAGAAGGAATTAGAGCCCAGATCTGACCTCCCATGCTTGTGGACCCAACCACAATAGCAACAACAGCTTGAATATTCTTTCCAGAAGAATAAAAATTCCTCTTACAATGTAAAAGACAGATCCAATGTGGTCTTCCACATGAAGAGCTCAGGGAACTATGACCCCATTGATTTGTCCGCTATAGACACAGCCCCTTAAAATGAAGGGCATGCAGTCTGCCTCCAAGGCCAAATCCAAGCTATGGCTAAAGCTGGTGATGGCTGGAGTTCATTCACCTGGTTACAGCCTGAGGGGAGAAAACATTGTGGTTTGTCTGCTTCGACTGGCGCCTGTGCCTCCCGGGAATCTCAGTGTGTGCAGATGTTGCACTAATGAGACCCTCCCACTGACCCTCTCTGCCGCCCGGGCTGTAAGTCATTTCTGTTAGTTCTCCACACACCATGCTTACGCTGCAACCAATACTGAGCACGCTGACAAAACCTTTCATCATCACATCTCAGGCTGCTTTACAAACAGTAATTAATTAGGTCTCATAACCCCCTGATGAGATGATTATGTATAAACACAGTCCTGTGTGTGGCCCCGGGGAATTTTGTCACCAGGAGTTGCAAGTTCAATTCACACCTCTACCACCGACCTAGGCTACCTCCACAAAGGCTAAAAAGGAAAGATGAAAAGGAGCGACATTGGGATTCCCGTCACGAAACACCTCTACCACTGAGGAAAAAATAGAAGTGTTTTTGAGCATATGAAGCCCATCAGTAGCATGATGGCCATTCATGGAGCACTGGAGTTGAGGGATGGGACAGAACTAAAGTCGCAACAGCGGTGTTATCACTGGGATCGCGGGCCAGCTCCGGAAAGCCCATAAGCTTCTCTTCGTCTGGAAGGGGGTCAACAAGAGTCCCTGGTTTACAGACTTGGAAGAAGAGTACTTCAGTCAAATCAGAACAGAAATCACAAACCATTTTGGGCCTGTGAAGTGTCCTCCAAACACAAGTATCTGCATATCGCTCTGATCTGAGCTCCAGATGACCTGCAGGACAGAAAGATCGTGTCGTTCTCTTTGCCCCGTCCCCATAGAGCACGGAAGGAATCCTTACAGTACTCTTGGATATGGAGGGTGGAGAGATAAATACAGTTCATTTTCTGAGGGCTTGCTGCCTCCTTGGGTCTATGCCAGGGTGCTATGGAGACAGATTTTGGAATTTTAGTCCACACCGGTTGCGATTCTGTAATCAGTCCCTGTTTTTTGCTTTCCATGGACAATGTGAACACAACCACATTGCGGGGTTGCCATGGTCTGGATGTTTGTGTTCCTTCCCCAAATTTTTGTGTTGAAATTTTAACCCCCAAAGGTGATGGTATTAAGGAGGTGGGGCCATTAGGAGGTGATGAGGTCATAAGGGTAGAGACATCAGTGAATGAGGTTCCTGCTAGAAGAGTGATCCCATCAAGCTCCTTTGCACCTTCCACCAGTTGCAGATTCAAGAAGTCTGTGACCTGGAGGACCCTCGCCCAACCAGTTTCTGTTGTTTATAAGCTATCCAGTCTGTGATTGTTGTTATAGCAGCCCAGAGGAATATAGCTAGCCCCCATGGCAAGGTTGTACACTTTCCATAATATAGGATAAGATCCTACTATCATATAACAGAAAAGGGAAGAAATATATATAAAAAATCCATTACTTGTGATTGGAATATAAATGGCTCCTCTTGCTTAATAACATACTACCTATATTGCTCACTTTGAATCTTTTTCATCAGATTTATGGTATTTTAAACTCTATATATACAGCATTGTGCTGAAATTTATTTTTACAACAGTCATAAATCTGAGGACTTCATATTTCTGAAAGCAGTTTGGTGATCAATTTAATATGTGCAATGACCCCTCTTGTTACTCTATTAAGGAAAAAGAAACAATTTCTCATAGATAAATTTGTCGTGGAATTATTTCATGGAAATCTGAAGTCCTTTGATCCCTTTATTCATTATTGATAAAATAATTGCTTAAGAAATTATCAACTTAACAAATATTTATTGAACATGTGAAAATTAGTAACCTCTCTAAAATGGAGCCAGGAGGTTTCAGCGGGGGGCACTCTCAGGCTCTTACCACTTGTAGTCCATTGACGCCCCAACAGGAAGAAATGGACTTGACCTTATTCGTATTTGACCTTGCTAGAGGAAGAGACACTTCCCTCAACCCCTAACCCACACCTCAACCGCTCAGCCGATGAAAAACCACCACACGTTCAATTTCCAGTTTACTGTAAAGGACTTATAGTTTGGAACAGCCTTCTGGCCTTACCCTTTTCTCCTTTAAAAAAAAACACGCCTCTCCTTTGTTCCCTGGACTTGCCTATGGTTTTGCTGCAGCTTTAATGTCCCTGATTGCAAATCCCTTTTATTACCAAATAAGCCCATCTTTCTCTGGTAAAGTAACTGTCAGTTTTTATTTTTAAGGTCACTAACAAACATTACCAGTAGAAGTGCAAAATGGCACAAGTATTTGAAAAACAGTTGTGTAGTAGCATTAAAGATAAAAATATGTACCTAGCCCATGACCCAAAATTCCTCCAAGAGGTATGAAAATATCTTTTTATCCCCTCCCCCCATAAAAGAAAATCCCTGTTCACAAGAAAAGACTTACACAGGGATATTTGTGCAGCTTTATTTAAAAATGAAGTTTATCTATTCCATTTATTCCAAATGCTGGAATAATGTCCAGCAACAGATGACTGGATCAACAAATGGTATGTCCACAGTATGTAATACTAATCAGCAAGACGAATAAAACTACTCATACGTGGAGCACATCAGCGTGACGGTTACTTTTATGTGTTAACTTGATTACCAGGCAGAATCCCCAGATATCTGGTTGAACAGTACCTTTGGGTGTGTCTGTGAGGAGGCTTCTGGATGGATTTGGATTGGATTTGGTAGACTGAGGAGAGCAGATTGCTTTTCATAGATGTGGATGGGCCTCATTCAGTCCACTGAAGACCTGAATACAACAAAAAGGCAGAGGTCTGTTGAATCTGCAATCTGCCTAACTACTTGAGCTGGGACACCAACCTCTCTGGCCCTCAAAGCTCCTGGTTCTCAGGCTTCCATATCCAGGCTGCAATTTATACCATTAGCTCTCTGGCCCTCAGGTCTTTGAACATCACTAGCTTTCCTGGATCTCTCCAGCTTATAGATAGCAGTTCTTGGGACGTAAAGCCTATATAATTCTGTGAGCCAACGCCTTATTAAAAATCTCTTTACATAGATACTATAAACTATACTGTACCATACTACACAATACTATCTGTCTCTAGACACACTGTTTCTCAGGAGAACTCTGACTAATACAATCACTGAATCTCAGAAACAATATGCTGAACAAATGAAGCCTGACACAAGTACAGTCTGTGTGATTCCACTTACCTAACATTTTAGAATAGATAAAATAATCTCTTGTGACAGAAGTCAGAGTAGCGGTTGCCAGGAGCAGGGGGTGAGAAACTGACTGGAAAGGGACGCCCATGGAACTTTTGGGGGTGTTGGAAATGTTCTATATTTTGATTGAGTTTGTGGTTAGAGGTGTAGCCTGCAGGACAGGTTAAAACTCACTGGTTTGAATACTTGAAATTGGAGCATTTGTCTTATTATTATAAATTATGCCTCGGTAAAGTTGATTTTTAACTGCACACAATGATTTTATCACATTAAATTGCCAACAGTGTTAGTGTCTTCCCTCACAGTCTAACCAACATATCACTAACTTATCCATTTAAAGAGAGCCTTAAAAAAAAAAGCCCCCCCTCCAACTGGGAGTTCCTATGTATTTAATAACCTATTTAAAAGTCTGAGAATTTGAGGGGCGCCTGGGTGGCTCCCTCAGGTCATGATCTCAGGGTCATGGAGTGCCCTGTGTCGGGCTCCACGTGGAGCTCAGAGTCTGCTTGTCCCTCTCCTTCTAATCAGCCCCCTCACCGCCATTCTCTCTCTGCCTCTCTCTCTCTCTCTCTAAAATAAATAAAATAAAATATTTTTTAAAATAAATTTTTAAAAATGTCTAAGAATTTGAAAGTCCACATGGAAACACTTTTTTTTCTTTTCCATGAAGAAGGGTGAGCTGACAGCACCTGCTCTGATTTGTCAAACCAAAATTATCCCTACCATGTGGTCTTTCACATAACTTTGGGAACTCAACCAAGCCTTTATAGCAGTGCATGAGCATATTCAAAGCCCGTTTCGGGGGGAGGAGGGATTTATAAATACACATATCTTCCCTACATATATACACATCTATATACTATATCTATATATTGGTTCTACGTGTAAGTACCTGCTGTTCGGGTCTGCTTAGCTCCTGAAAGATTAAAATATCTGGTTCTTAAACTTTCTCAGCAGAATGTCATCCTTAATCATCCCGTCTCCCTTATGGCATCTGAAGCATAAAGTTCTCACTTCAGTACCTAGGGTGCTATAGAAGCCTCAGCTCTGGATAACAAGTAAAATGTGTGGAGTGCCTACTTGGTGCCAGGCACCATACTCATAAGTACTTTATGGACTTTCCCTGATTTATTTCTCAGAAGAACCTGAGATCTTCTCCCTGCCTGAGTGACTAGTGGAGAGCACAGAGGGGACATAACTATGGTATACCTGGACTCCAGTCCGCGGGAATGGTGACAAGCGTGTGCCGTAACTATGGAGTAGCCTCTCCTTTCTTGACACAGCATCTGCCAAATGCCTTTATGAATTCTGGCTTGGGAGATGACCAAGATGATCTTACTCTCCTCCTGGATTGACTCATATTACCTGAACGAAGTTGTACAGAACATGGGATCTCGGGCCACTGGCAGAAACATCACTTCTGTGATTCTCTCCTCTGTTGTGTCCTCTGATTTGTGTGGTAGGCCAAGGCCCAGAGTCTCCCTTTTAATTGCATTTGTATTTATGTTTATTTATTTATTTTTAACAAACCATAGCAGAGCATAAGATCAGTGGTGTAATTTGCAAGGACCAGTGCAAAATCGATTGTTGGTATTGGTCAAGGCTGAAAAGGTCATTCTCCACTTCCCACAGGTCCATTGCCAAACCCAAGGCAGAGTGGCAGCATTCTAAGAGATTACCAATCTCTCATTGACGACAGAGGTCTGTTAAGCACCTGGATCATGGGTAAGGGAGAGGTCACTGCCTTGTTGCCCCCTGAATGCATCATGGTGATGCCAAACTACGACACGACACCCACTGCCTTGCCCCATCCCACGTTTCCATGGGGAATATGCCTGAACCCCAGTCTGTCCTGTGACTTCACGCAGGCCCCCGCTGGGCAGGAAGTGATGGTGAAACATCGTCTTTGCTCTGTCGATGTGATCTGGCCACCACCCTGAATGAAAGGTAGCAGTGGCCGTGAGGTGGGGGTGGAGAGGTAGAGGTCTGGGCAAGGCCCAAGACACCATGCATAGAAACCAGAGTCTAAGAACACATCTAAGGGCGGTGGAACCACATGGAAGCAGTGGCTCCAAGCCCCCAAAACATGCTCCCAACTGACTTCACTTGCAAAACAAAAATTCAAAGATAAAATTATTAAGAATTTTAAGACAGCAACAACAGAGCATTCAACCACACACTTGGGATCTTTCCGAATGGGGAGGTTCTGTGTGATATGAGTGCATTGGTCACTCACCCATGAAGCCCCTGGCTGAATGTAGTGTATGTGTTGATTAGAAGTATGGATTTGGGAATAAGGCTGTCTAGATTCAAGTCCCCAGTCCACTATTTAGTAGCTGTATGACTTCTGGCCAGTTCCTTAACCACACGGGGCCTTATTTTTCTTATCTATAAAATAGTATTATTATATAAAATTCAATGTATAAAATGCATTAAGCATGAAGTCTAGAGTACCTGGCACATAGTAAAAATTATGTAAGTGTCAGCTCTTTGCTGATTATTTATAAATATTCCCCACATAAATGTCCCAGAGCTCTTGTATGCATGTCTCAAAGCAAATCTCTTTTTACCACTAACTCACTGATGTGAGCTACAGCAAGTCTGCTTCTCTCTCCAGTCATCGCCTGCTGCATGTGTTTATTATTGAATAGATGGTTTCAAAGCAATATTAAAAAACAATTTGTAAAAAGGAAAAATAAATCTTTAAGTGTACACCCATACATAATTATTTCAATGTTTGCACTTAAGATATTAGTACTTGCCAGTATTCCTGCGTATTTTCACAAAGCTACAGTCATACTGTATATATCATTTTATATGTTTTTCACTTCACATTAAATCGTAAGCATTTGTTCGTGATGCCACATTGTCATAATTATCATTGTAATGGTTGCATAATACCCTATTATGTTGATACATCATAATTTACTATAAATTATTCCCCTATTGATGGACATTTAAGTTGTTCCCTTTTTTTGGCAATTACAGCTAATGCTATAGTGATGAGCACTCAGCTCCAGCCTTGTGTTGAATTATTTTATAGAGATCTGTTTCCAAGAGGGGGACTGTCGGGGCAAAGGGAATCTATACATGTAGATTTTTTTTTACATTCTGAGCCATTGATTTTCAAAAGGGTGATAGTAGTTATTAATACTGATACTAATACTACTAATAATGGCAATAAAGGCAACTTAATCTGCCAGACTCTATCCTAAACTCTCGGTACATGTTTTATCATTCCATTCTTTCTGTGGCCTTAGGTATTATAATCTACTTTACATCTGAGGGAATTGAGGCACAGTTCAATAATTGGTCCAGGGTCACATATTTAGTAAGTGGAAAAACTGGAAAAGGAACTAGACTAGTCTAATAGTGAAGCCTGTTAGTTACACCACACACTCCAGCCCTCCCCTCCCTGCTGTTGATTATGGCCAAATAATTTCCCTGAAGACTCCCCAGAGGACCCCCCCAGCACCCACTCACAATGAATATTTGCTCCTTTGAAATGCTTTCTCACCCTCTGCGATATCAAAAAATAATGCCATTAGTTTACCTTCCTCCGTTAGTTCAGCCCTTTTGTCTTCCGTTCTCCTCCCTCATCCATCACCCTTTAGTTTCTGTCTTCCATGTCTTCTCTTCTTTCCTCCTTTCTTTTTTTCTCTCCCTCCTTTAACACGTATTTGGACTATGTCTTTTATGTGCTAAATTTTATAAGAAGCTGATATGGAATTCCTTATTCTTTGTTTTACTCAGTTGTCATTGCATTTCCCCCTTCTAGCTCTTGAAGCAGTTGTGCCAAATGTTAATACAAATTTTCATCTACTTTGCATTTGGTTTTTTTTGCACTTTTTTGGAGTGCCATTAAAATTTAATTGGTAAGTTCCTATTTTTCTTTAAATACTATAAGCTTTTAGAGAAGGTTACGAAAGTCTTAACCAATTTGCATCCATCTTGGAACATTTTTTTTTCCCAAAAGAATGCTGTTTTCATATATGTCATATATTTTCATCATATATATTTTCATAATGTATGAGAGAATCAGTCTGGGTATACCCAGGCTTAATATACATACCTTTTAAGAACAATCATTTGCGATAAAGCAAAGCATATTGTATTCCACAGAGTTGATATATTATCTGAAGCATTTTCAGTGTGGAGTTGCTCTAGTCCTGTTGTTTTTTACATCATTTCTGTTGCAGGAAGGGAATGTTCCAATGGTTGTAAGCAAACATTTACTTAGCCTCTTCTGTAACATAAATAACTATGAAAAAAAAAAAAAGAAGAGAGAGAGAGATGGGGAATTAAGAAGTGAAAAAAAGAAACAAAGCACAGAGAGGCGTTTGAACGGGTTACGATAGGTCCCGAGGTGGAGAAATCCTCCCACACCCAGCACATTGTACTACAGGTGTTCCGAGTACACCAGAGACAGTCTCTCAACATCTAACACATAATTCAGTAGTGAACTTTAGAACTAAGCCCAGCCGAGAAATAACTTTCTAGATTAAAATGCCCATCTCTTGGGGCTCACAGGTCCCTCTATCTTCCTCATTCCTTCCCCCTTCTCACCTCTTTCACCCTTAAGCCCGTTTCAATCTATAGCAAAATGAAACATTCAAATACATTATTCAGTCTGGGAGAAAATGTCAGGTCTTTCTTTCCTCTCCACATTTATTGTTTTCTCTGGTTTTCCTCCCAGTCTTGCTGCAGACCTGAGCTTCAGTGAATTTTGCCTATGATATTTTGGAACAGAAAACTTGCAAGGAAATATTTCCCTAAGCACAAGGGAATTGAGTGCTGAGAAGTAGAAAATCAGAGGTTTCTCTTAGCGCCCTTTGGCTGTGGTTGGAATAGGGTGCCACAGAGTTAGGATGCAGACAAAAAATAGATAAACCCTATCCACCTTTTCTAAGACCCAGGTCATCCTCAGGCCCCAGTGAATGCTAGGTCCAAATTATCTTAAAAAAAAAAAAAAAGTCGGGGGTGCCTGGGTGGCTCAGTGGGTTAAAGCCTCTGCCTTCAGCTCAGGTCATGATCCCGGGGTCCCGCGTGGGGCTCTCTGCTCAGCAGGGAGCCTGTTTCCTCCTCTCTCTCTGCCTGTTTCTCTGCCTGCTTGTGATCTCTGTCTGTCAAATAAAAAAATAAAATCTTAAAAAAAAAAAAAGTCTTGAGAGTAGCAGCCAAAACCCAAGAGACATTTGTAGAGCAGTGATAATGTCAATTCCCCTGGTTTTCTACCAAAACTGGGAGACAACTTCAAATTTGTTTGTTTTGGCCACGCTGAGTGCCTCATTGTCTCTGTAATATCTACGTCTCATGTTTCCATCACACAGTGGGGTCTCCACACACAGACTGCGCTGGGTTATGTTTGGACACACAGAGGGTGGAGATAAACCTTTGCGGAATGAAGGGTCATGGGACGCAGTCGGGGAAGGAAAGTCCAAGCAAAATGACCATTGAAAATATTTTCCTCCTCTTTTCAAAGGGGATCATGCCACCCAGCAAGTTTTCATATAACAAACAGACTGCTTAAGAGATACAATTGACTAGCATTTCAAATTAGGTTAACAGATGGGTTAGGAAGGCTAGGCTACTTCAGCATTGCTTACAAAAGAACAAATAAGAGGGTATTCTCTCAATCACTAACAGTGAAGAACTGAGTAGGTACACCCATTAACTGGACTAAATGTTTCAAAAGAAATGTGTTTGTGTCTGCAGACATCAAGAGAGGCCCACATAATATTTTAAGGGGAAACAATTTTTCTGTCTATAGTATATGGAATTAGCCAATGGTTCATATGCATTTGTGTATCTGGAAGAATGTGCTAGAGCAGCTAGCATGTGGATGTTTTCTGTGTGGGTCAGACATTGGGCTGATGGGCATCATTACATTCAGTCCTCACAAACCATCCCAAGAGACAGGGTGTGACATCCAGTCCCAATTTTTCACTTGAGGAAAATGAGATCAGGTTGAGTCACTTACCCAAAGCCACACAGGTCAGAAATGGTAGAGTTGGGACCCAAACCCAAGAAAAAGAAAGCCAGAGTGATGCCACTAGCGACCAGACACTGCTTCCTAACCATACTGTAATCAGTGGCATCCCTGGGGGTGAGATCATTGAAGAGCATTTACTTTCTGTTTTATAGATTTCCATTTTATGTAGCTTATTTTTACTTTAAGCAAGTATGGTCTGTACCTTAAAATCATTTGTATTTTGAAAACTTAAAAAAGCAAATGCAAAATGCCTTAGGGGTTATTATAAGCCATTATCATGGTGCCTGTGAGGGTTTGGGGGTGTGTGTGTGACCAGATGAGTAAGAAAATGAAGGGGAAGGTTAAAGTGAAAGAGGGAGGGGAGAAGGAGGAGGAGCAGGCAGAGGAGGAGAAGCTGAACAGCCTCCTTCATCTTCTCTGTAGCTCTGAGGCCCCAGGGAAACTTAAGAGAGCCCTAAAAATAAAACAGCAACATCAACAGCACTAGCTTGCATTAGCAAACTACAACTATCATTTTCATAGTATTTATTTTTGAATCCTACAGAATATCTTCTCTTTTCTTCCCTCTCTCCATGTGCCTTTTGCCACCCCCACATGACATGCTCCCCCCCCCGCCCTGTTCCGTACCATCTGTGATGATGAATTGAATTCAAGTCTTTAAAAACTAGACTTCTAGTTATCTGTACGGTTCATCAGTTCAAAACTTTATTGTATGATAACTGTTTTCTGTTATTTTTTCATTAAACTGGGCAACCCTGTGTGTCAAGTAGGATAGGAATTGGACTTGCCCTACAGTTTTGCCCAAGGAAAAGAAGGAAAGGAGGCAGTGCTAAGGTTCAGGCCAGGCAGAGAAA